>JAPMOQ010025180.1:1332487-1358126 GCA_026543055.1 Argiope trifasciata | reverse complement strand
ACACACACACACACACACACACACACACACACACACACACACACACAACGTGTTTTCATTATTGAACAATGTTTCAGAAATAACGAAAGTCTGGTGGCCACATTTCAAAAATTTGAGAATCGGTCCCTTATATCAAGTGATTTAACACCACTGGATTTCTTTTTGTGGAATTATTTGAAGACAAAAGTTTACTCACTTCAAGCTCATAAGCACACTTGCATTGAAGGAGGAAATTCAACGTTGTATCAACGAAATGAAGCCACATTTATGTAAAATAGTCATTGCAAAAAATGAGCATATGTGCCAGGAAATCTGTTGGCAATTTCCCCTATTATTATTTCATATATAACCCCATCTTAATGAGCTTTACGATTCAATAAAAATATAATAATTTAAATGAATAAGCTATCTATTTTTTTCATTTGATTCAAATCTTGCATTAACATGGTATTCTATCTTGAAACGCTCTATTTTTACCTACTCTAACCTATCAGCTATCAAATAGGTTTGTTAATAGGGTTATCAATATTTTACTGCACGAATGGTAACTAAGTCAAATTTGAAGTTAATATTGGGACACCCTTTACAACTCATTCGTTTGAAAATGCTTTATTCACCAAGTACTCCTACTTTTTACCTAACAATATCCAGCTTTTACTTTTTATCCAGCTGGAAAGTAACAATATCTTAGATATTATTGTTTGGAATTTGTAGTAAAGTTTTCTCAAATGATTTCAGAATCGACCACTACCATCCATCTGGAAGCACCTCCCTCCCTGGTGTATGTCCGCCGCACAGTTTCGCCTGGTAAATCCGACAGCCAAGAAGCAACGCTGCAGGAACAATACCGCACAGCTTCAGTTCACATGACGGTGGACAATAAGGAGGATGGCGATAAACTGCAGGTTGTGGCTCTTCCCAGGGCTGCAGTGGCTCAGGTAAATGAATATTCACCAAGTTATATGAACGTTTTTTAACCCTTAGATTCCGTTGGTGGAACAAAATAAATATAAGATTTAAAATAAAATAAAACGCTGTTGAACTTGGTGTGATATTATCTGGTTTTCATCAAGGGTATATTCGAAATGAAAAAGCAGATACATTAGCCAAAGAAGCTTTAAACTTAGAAACACGAGAAGTATCTTTCCATGAGTCCAAAATCAGACTCAGAAATGAGACAAAAAGATTAACAATTAAGGATTAGCAGGAGATATGGAATAATTCCGTCAAGGGGCTAACATCCTATTAATATTTTAAAAACGTTTCGATTAATCGAATAGAGGATGATTTTTATCTTAACCAAGTATGCACTAGCCATGGTGTAATATCTGTGCATCGAAGTCGTTTCTTGGCCCAAATTTCTACTTGTCAGAGTGGAACCGATCTATACATCTCGTGATTAAAGCCTGCACACTGCGGAGAGAATACAAAAGCTGATGGCTAAGAAACTGGAGGTCTCTTGAAGTTCAAAAACGCTTACAAATACCAGTCATTTTAACTTCTATTAGGGACATTTTGTCAAAGATTTTGCATTTAGCTCTCTTCTAATGTAAAAGTTTTAATGTATTTAATACATTTTTAATGCTTCACAACTTATTATGTAAGGCAAAATGTAATGATTTTTTCCCTATTCTTTTTCTGTACCAATAAGCCTTTTCTTAGAGGGATCTTCATTATTTGCAAGAGTCCATTGTCAGCAAGTGTCGTTTGTTCCTTTATGCTAGGTGGACTAGCTCTTTTGCAGCCCCCCGCATGGCTCTGATTAGGTCGGGGTATTGCACAGTATTAAATGCATTTAATAACACAGGTACGCACGAACTCTTATGGCAAAAGGAGAATTCAGATGTATATTAATTAAACCAACATTATTTTAAAGTAAAAGATTTGAGATATCAGTGTAACATTTAGAAAGTATTAAAGTAAGTCGAACTATGTGATTGACCAAGCTAAACAGGACTATATGATATCATTACAATTGAATCAAATAGATAATTAATTGAAGCTAATAATTGAGCAATTTTGCATTTAATAGCGGAGAAATTAATTTCTAGTAATCGAGATTTCAAATTAAATACTTAAGTTAAACAGTTTTGAGTGAGACATTAAAAATTAATGAGATTTTGCATTCATAACGAAAGTAATTTTTCTTTTGAGTAATTTATATATTTTTAGTATTTTTATCTATTCTTCAGGGAATACCAAACACTATTAAAGCAAATATTTCATGAAAAGGCCCTCATTTTCTTTTCTGCCTTAAATGAATTAAAATAAAACAGAGTGCAAATAAAGCTATCGGACTATTTACATTCCACTTATTCTAAAGAAATAATTCTAAATTCCACTGTGTTTGCACGTAATGAATATTTGTACAATTTAATTTAACCAGTGTTTAATTAAAGGGTATTTCCATATTCTTTGTCAGTAAAACAAGAAATTTTTAAAACTTCAATAAGAGAAAAAGAAGTTTTCGAAGATAGGGACATGAAGTCAAAAAAGGCAATATTCCCTTGACTATTCAAGGTATCTGTTGCATAACCATTATACATAAACAATACATAAACTTATATAATGTATTAAAATATTCATGAATAATTGAAACTAATCTTTATCATGTATCCAAAAATTGCAATTATTTGTTAAATTTAAATGACCAAATTCTATGTATTGTTGAAAAAGAGAATGAAATATTTTTAAAATTAATTTTAAGCATTTAAAAAATATTTTTAAGAATAAATATTGCAAATTTAAAAATGTTATGACGATCCAGACCATTTACTGAAAACTTAAACAAGTTCAGGAGGACCTCTTTGAAATCGAAATACAGTCAGAGTGTTAAAGTGTAGGGGGTTATTTTATTTCTCACTTGTTTCTTATTGCAGAACGATAAAGGAGATGAGAGCCTTCGCCACCTTTATTGGATGGCGCAGCAATACTACCCAAGGTCAGCATCCCTGGTAGAGTACCGCAGTGGTTCCCCTGTCGTCATGACTTTAAGCGAGTCCCAGATGGCCTGGATCAACAGTTTGCATCCAGAGTTGAGAGACCAGTACCTCAGAGATCTCTATGTGTTGAGAGCCGAAGAAGCAGTGGAAGGGCAGAGAGCTCTCTCTTTTCTCAGGCGCTACGATGATGGCTACAATTATTACATCAGGCAACCCTGTAAGTGATATTTATAATCAGACTGATATTGAGCATATACTAAGAAGTTCTAACCGTTCCTCTAGTAATGATTTGACGGCGTATGTGTAATCTGGTCATGGATTAAGCTCCAACAAATTTGTAATGCAAAAATTTTAAAATATTGATTCGGTTCAACTATTTTTCTTTCCTCCAAAACTGATAAGATGAGAAGGATGGTAAAGGATTTAATTATACTCGCATAATATATATCAATTGCACATCGCCAACTTAACTGTTTTCAATCCATTTGAACATATTATTGAAAGAAAAGGTACATGAAGACAAAATATAAATTCACTAATTCCATTTTGATTCATTCTATTTAATTACATTTTGATCATAGATAATATTCACATTTAATTTGCTCAAATCTAAAAGAACCAAATGCCCGTTCAACGAAGCTATGACATGAGTTCGTGGCTTCTAAATATTATTGCGAAATTTCTTTTTCTTTTATTAAGTGGGATTTAATGAATAACTTCGGCGGGTACTTTGTTTATCAAAGATCTTCTCCAAGATGGGTTGGGGCCAACGTATTTTCCTGAGAACTCTTAACCGATATCTGAGTATACATCTGTTTTGCAGTTATCAGTAAAAATATATCTTTTTTTGCATGCCAACCTCTTGAAAACACGGATTATCCCCGCAAATTTTGAAAGTATTTGGACATTCCAGTATTTTGAGGTATCCAAACAGGAGTAATTTTAGGCACGGGAGAATTAAATATGCCATAACTGAAGTCATCTGAATTAGCTTTCTTAAAGTTAATATATCCATGTATTTACAGTGAATTGGGTTGGCGAGTCATAGAATAAAACAGATAGCTTGAATTTTAATATTACTACTATGTCTTAAACAAAAGGCAATGAAAATTAATCGAAAATATAAAAAAATCTTACCCTTTTGCTTTTTTTTGGAAAACTAATGTAAAATTGATACTGAATTGATAAAATAAACAGTAACCTTTAAATTGTATCTCGGAAATCCACACCAGAGTGACAAACATTTCTTAAAAGCAACAAATTAGATGTTTTGTTCCTTGTACTTATTTGTATAAAAGAAGCGACAAACATTTTATATTAAATTTCAACACAATCTACCAACCTTTACAGCACTAAGTTTCCTAGGAAGGAACTGAAACTTTTCCTTTATTCCTCTGCAACCCGTTCTTTCCCAGAAGGGAGAATAATAAATTCGCTGTCACCCGAAAGAAGTGAGCTGTAAATATTAAAATTTTAAGAAATGCTTTCCTTCTAAAGCTTGGTCAACGTGGCAGCTGGTCGATACCGTGAGTGGCACGTAATAATAAATTTAGGTTTCGGTTGTGTGAGAAAGAGTTGGCGCGTTTCGTTTTTATTGTCTCAAACTCTCAATCAATAATGTATCGCGGCGTAACGATCACTTTCTGGTCGGTTAGGTGGAGAAGTGTAATTGTTTATCAGTTGCTTTAAAGGTTTACGTGAAGGGAATAGAATTGAGAAGTACGTGGAATTTAAGAGTTTCAACATCATCTTATTTCTCAGGCGTTTCATCCTTACAGTATTACAAAATGTTTTAATAGTAATATTATTGTTGATTTAATCCTTGTTTATTAAATTTGTTACTTATATTACTAGATAAAAGCAAAAAAAAAATTGCTTCTATCAATTTTTTCATTAAAAATAGAAGCTAAGCTTGCATTTATTTAATAACTTGATCAAAAAATTATTCAAATGAAAAAATTAATATACATTTGTTTTTAAAACCAGTTTTTTCAATAATATTTAAAACATGCGAAATATATTCTTTCATGACTGGTCTTCTCGAAACTTTCCTGCGTATTCTGTAATAAATGCTCTCAAATGTATGCCATTGGCGAAAGAAAGGGTTTCTAAAGTACCTTTTAAAGTAAGATCGTTGGCATACCATCATTAGAATATCTTTGAGATCCCGTCAGTACAAAAGTACAAGAAGATTGAATAATTATATTGGTAGTCTGTTTTATAACCCATAAAAACCGAAATTTGACATATCAACGGAAACAAAATTTCATTTATTTAAGCCATTGAGATTTCAGTAATCGCGTTTATACGCCTGTAAAAGTACAGAGAGACGGGCAGTCAATTCTTTGAGTGGTTAGTATCCTACTTTGATGCATACTTACACTTTAGATGTCAAATTTACATATCAAATTGCATCCATCTAGCTCTCTTAGTTTTGTAGTTATCGAGTTAATTATTATTCAGGTAGTCAAACAGATTCCTTCTGAATGGATTTCGTTCAAAATTTGACTATTTATTTATAAATTTGGAATAAAGAGCATATACCAAATATCTGTCTATCTTACAATTCTTTTAATTATACTCACAGACATATATTTCAAAAATATATTTTTCGAATTGCGGGAGTCAGATATTTGTCAAGAACTCGAGTTTGAATTTTTTTGACGATTATTTTACTTTCTATTTGTATAGTGCATATAAGGGAAAGTTAAAATGTTTTGAAGGTAATACAAAGGTTATTTTAGAATGCACACATTCTTCCGAATCTTGAATATCAAAAGGATATCTGAATCTATGTTCTTTTCAACAATCTCCCTTACCAGCAAAAGAATATTTAACTTCCAGCAGCAAATTTGATAAATTAGATTCGCATATAAAACGAATCTTGAAAGGAATCCTACAGAATATTAATATTTTTTCTGAAATAATCACGCTGTTAAAAGAAGTCAATAATTAATCGATATATTTCTAAATATTAATGATTGATAATAATTACTAATTGTTTAAATATTTCTAAAGAAAATTTTATAAGGTTTCTATGGATTAAAAATTACAAATTCGATGTTAATATAGTTCTCTTCAGAGATTTAAGCATGAAATAGCATTATTGCCTCCCTGGCTGTTTGAAGTAATATTACAAATAATTCTTTAAATTTAATTATTCTGTTTCGGTAATTAATTTTACAGTGAAAATTAATATAATTTGAATATATATTAATAATAAGAGACGTTGAATAGAGCTTAAGTTGATAATTTAATATGCTACATAATAATAAATTATAATTGCTATACTACATTTAATCAAGTTTGCAGTTAACTAAAACAAAAAGCAGTAACGATTGTAGACAGGCTTAACTCTTTAAGATTATTATAACTGATTAAAATATGATTATTACAAAGGCTATTTCTTTACTTTTAAGAACCTATTATTAGCAAAATTACAACATATTAGAATTTATTAGAAAAAAAATGCTATTTTAGCTCATGATTTTAAATTACTGTGCATCTTTCAGAAGTTTTTAGTTAAAAATAAAAGATTTTTGAGAGGGAGATATAAAAATCTCAAAAAGAATTTATTTATAATTATTTTTTACTTATATTTTTAAAAATAATATTCATCAATCATTAGTCTATTTAAAAATATTGGTATAAATAAAAACTATACTTGTGTTATAGGGCAATGTGTGATACTAACACAAATTAAATTTTAGATTTGTTTTGGGAAAAAAAATGACAGCATTTATATAATTCTATTGATAAATCAGCGTTACTTATGCCAAATGATCACAACCTCAAATGAGTCGATTCAATTACATATTTCATTTGAAGTACAAAATAATTGATAAGAGCTAATTAATTATGCGTTCTTTTTATATGTTTATACGATCGTAAAGAAGAAACTAAATACATGAATACATAATACTAATTACCAAATTATTAAAAAAAATATTTGATTTTTCGTTAAACATAAATTTTGCTTATTTGTTTTTAAATTTCACGCTGTAGTAAATAGTTTTATATAAAAATCTTTCCAATGATCGTCAATACGATTTTCTAAAAAGTATTAAAAATCATTCTTATGCCGATTCCACTGCTTCTAACATCCGAATAGATTTTAGAATATTTTATTAATATGTGTTATATTTGAATTATTCGAAAGAACAAGACTATAAAAATACCAGAGCTTGATTCTTTTAAAACAGTAATAAAATCTAATCTATCTTTCTTTAATCACTTTAACAACGCTCTAAAATAACTTTCAAGTTCGTAAATGAAATGAGTTATCGGTTAATGAAAGTAAAAAAAAATAATATAAAATGCAAATGTTTTTTTAATTAATTTTGTAATTTTGTAAGTTTTTTAATTATGAGAGGGAAATATTTTCATTGTTTTTAGAAGTCAGTTCAGACAAATTCACTCTCGTCTCGCACAGCTGAGTATGCGCACTAGTAGGTGCATACCCTCAATGCTCGTTTTTGACTTTTTATGTTTTGAAATTTTTTTATTAATCTGAAAACGCACAGTAGATTCTATATCGGAACAGATGTGACGTATTACAGTCGTGCCACACAGACACCACTTTTCCCATAATAATGCTTATTTTAAACATATGAAATTAATATCAATTAATTTTTTTATTTATCAATTTCGCCCAGTGGTCGCCCAGGATCTGACTGCCATCTACGACTACTCATGCAACCAGGCTGGATCCCACTTCGTGACAGCCCCCAAGCTGGCCAATGCTCACATCGCAAGATACGACCGAAGGCAGAACCCAAATCCCCCCTACAACCATTATTTGACGGCGGTGTACAGGTGCAATCCAGGTTACGTCATGCTTGATACCCGATTCACCGAACTCACCTGTAGCAGAAGAAATTGGATTGGAACAGAACCCATCTGCGTTCCCAGAACTTAATCGTCTGCAGAGAAACTGGACTAATGGCTATGGACTTTCAGACACGCACAATGTTATGTTTTTTGGTCTGTTTTCTGCAATTGTAAAATGCTTTTAGTGTATAACGCATACTGCAAATAGTAGAAGTAATTGATATGTTTGTACAGAAATTTATTGTAAATGTTAAGTTTTATAAATGTTTATTAAACTGTATAATTATATAGTTGACGATCTTATGAATTTAGAGGATTCTTATGATTTCAAATTGTAAATAAGATTTTTATATATTGTAAATTTCGTAATGAAGGATTTTAATAGTCAGCACTCAGATGTACAGTTACAAAAAAAAAGAAGCTACTTTTTAAGTGAATGCTATGCAAACGTATGTATTTTTGTGCTCTTTTATAACTCTATAAAATAAATTTTCTTATGAAGCATAACTGCCTGTTCTTTACTTATTATTTCTTTTATCAAACTAATAATAAGAATTATTTCACGAAAAATGGTTCAGAGGATCTAATATGAACTGAATTATTAAAGGGAAAATATTTTGTTTTCAAATTAAAAATTTTAGTTTTTGAAGAAATCGATATCTAGTATATATAAAATTTACGAGAACCAGCGTTTTGGTCTAGGGTTAGGGCATCTTTTCCATCATCTGGGTGTCCTGGGCTCTATTACCGGTTAAGGCATGATTGCTCTTCATTCGTTTTCTATCTGTGAGGCTTATGAATGTGCCTCCCCCCCCCCGTAAAAAGAGGCTGTGTAAACGAATGTGACACACTCTTGGCCCAAGATAGCGCTACTGAAAAAAGGGACATTCACTGGGCTTAAAATCGTTGACTTCGTCAGCTGACTCGTCTATGACATGAGTGTCATAAGAAGCTATAACAATAAGTTTATTAGAAGAGTTTTAACAAATATTTATTGAAACAATTGTGGTGGTATTCAAAATAAATAATTTTTTAAAGAATCTGTAAAATCTCATTTGAAATAAGAAATAATTTTGACTTTGTTATTGAAATTAACGTTTTCTATAGCATGCTAATAACAGTCCTAGAAATTATCCGAAATTGAAATTTTTACAAACATTATGACCAGTGAGTTTTTAAAAATCTGAGTATTATCATTAGTTATTAAAATTAATACTTTTACAAGTTTTAATATTAATATTTTCCAATAATAATTCATGAATATATCAAATGATGGAAAACAACTTTTACACAAACTTAATTTTTTAAAAAAATTCATTGATGGTCTTTTTATAAACATATTGATTTTATAATTAAAGGAAACTTATATGTAATTCTAGTCTCAATAATAGTAAAATTAAAGCCTTTAATATCATCACTGTGGCAATACAAATATAATGCACTGAATAATCAACAATATCCCTGTTGTTCTTTTAGAAAATAAAGATGAAAGTTGCAGTAAATAAATGGAATAATTAATAATGCTTATATTTTATTTAACCAAAGCGAATGGCAAAATGCATATTAAAAATGTATGCATTAATGGATCTTTTTTAGTTCCGTTGATCAGTTAAGGAAACGGGGAAGCACATTTCTATTTATGGATTATTGATTAAAAATTAGATACAGACACACAGCTGGCATTAAAATACTAGGAGACTTGTTACATTTCAGAATTATTTTGTTTAGGTATTCATTGATAAACGGAGACGTTTACAATACTTCAAAAATTAGTTTTTTTTCACGTGCTGCAAATATATTTATATTACAATATACAAGTGTATTACACATATGGAATATCGACATTCATCAAAATGGAGGAGACGAATTTACTGGTGCTTAAAATAATATTTCTGCGCCTACTTTTTTTACTCCTTAGATAACATCGATCTTAGAAAACATCGCAGTATTAAATGTCTTTTTGCAATTAAGAGATAACTATAATGTAAAATTGATATCTGTGAAATAATAGAACCAACATAAAAAATGATTGCCTAATATAGAAAAAGTATTTGTATTTTGTATTTCCTACAATATTAGTCCTACAGACAAAGATTACGTTACCTTAGTATAAAAAGAACTTAAAATATCTCAGCCTCTTAAGTACGTGTCCAGAATAAAAGACATAGAATTAAATTAAACTACTTTTTCAGTCTGGTTCTCAGGTTCGAAATATTGTCGAACAAGTTGCCATCATGTTCAAGGTGTCTTCGGTAAAAATACTATATTAATAGAAAATTTATATAAAAATAATAAAATCCTTTGTTCAATTAATTCTAGAACACTTATTCACACTGTTAATTCTAGTAACATTTTAAGATTCCTATTCATATTGCATATAAATTTTCATCTTCTTTTTGTATGGAAATTAGTATTATTTTATACAATTGAAATTTTATTTTTGGGGACTCTTGCTTTTTTACATTCGCCTCTCTCCACTGTTATGATGATATCCATTATCATCAAAACATCTTTAGAATGCTACCAAAAATGGGTTGCAAGGTTGCATCTACCGCTACTTTCGATTTCAACTCACCCCCTTGATTCCTCTCTCACTTACCCCCCCCAAACACCACACTCCATGGTACTTTTAATATAACAATTTTAACTTCATAATTTTTAGCCACTGGATTTCAAACTATTTTCGTTTTTATCATGGAATTTTTACTTAACTGTGACAATCTACCTGCAGTTTTTAGTCTTTTACCCAAATGTGACCAGTTTTACTCAATAGTGCCTTTTACCAAGTCCCATCGTATTCTTTAGCTTATCAAGTTTTTATTTCACAAATCTTTTAACTTACCCCCTTTTTTATCCATATCCATTTTTACTTTGGGAACTTGTATCTAATCGTGACAATTGTCAATCTCAACCGCGACATCATCCAAGTTGTGACATAATCTTACTTATCCGTGTCTTTTACCAATTTTGTCTTGTTTTGTTTTTGATGTGCGATTTTAGGGTTCTTCTTTTTGCTATGTGTGTTTAATTTGTTGTGCTGTCTTGTGTTCGTCTATATGTCTTTCTGTATGGTGTTTGTTTTTACATTACTATTGATTGGCCGTATTTTTTTTGTTTTAAGTTCTTTGCAACGGGCCTTGACTGGTTGTTAGCACGCCATGACTACTGGAGTAGGACTTGGAAAAATTTTAATCAGATTTCGGACTTAAACTTTTAGAAAAACGGAACACGGAACAGGAATATTTTTTTAAAAAATGACTCTTCCCCAACTGGTCGACAGGAGGTTGAATTAACCTGTTGCCTTAATAAATTAATTAATAAGTTAAAAGAAAATAAGTAAAATACCCCCTGCTTCAACTGGTCTTGAACCCTTTGGGGCCCCCCAACCGCCATCTGTCTTCTTCGACCTGTAAAATAAAAAGGAAACAACAATTAACATAAAATAGTAATTATATGAAAATGATGATGAAATGTTGGATGAGGTGAGCTATGATATGATGTTAGGGGATGCTTAAAAACCTATTAACCATTTTTCAAACCTGTGTTCCGCAAAAATATCCTTTTCTGTCAACTGATGAATCCTATTGTCTCAAACTTTAAAATCAATTAAACATTTATCCCAATAGATTATAACCTAAAATAACCTACGGTTACTAGTTGTTTCGCGGCTAGTCGCCTTAAACGCGGCGGGCATACCTCCTCTATCAATATCCAGCCAAGATCAAAGGTGTTTTCAACCGTTTTAAATTTTTACATTTTATTCAACATTTTTACAAATATTTTATTTCTTTCTCAACTGTGTGTAATTTATTTTTAATTCACTTGTTGCTTTCCGTCTCCCAATTTCTGGGTTGAGACATGTAATTTATAATACCCTGTCTACTAAATAATGTAATTAAAGACTGCCCATATTACAAGGACAATGCTTGTAACTTTTATGAGTTTTCGATAAATCTGTCAGGATGCTGGGCTGATCTGGCATGCCTTCCGGTTACTGGGGTTGATTCTCCTCGCAGGTCCGTCGTCTCTCGCCTTACACCCAACTCGGATAGGTAGACGGACCATGGGTATTCCATTATCTTAGTATAAAAAGAACTTAAAATATCCCAACTTCTTAAATACTTGTCCAGAATAAAAGACATAAAATTAAACTACTTTTCCCATCTGGTTTTTATGTTCGAAACGTTGCTTTATAAGTTGTCATCATGTTTAAAATGTTTTCGGTAAAAATATTATATTAATACAAAATTTATATAAAAAATGACAGTAATAAAAATAAAATTAAAAAATATATTGTTCAATTCATTCTTGAACACTTTAAATTTAAACTTAAATAATTGCTTCCTGCATTTGCACCCTAAAGGATTTTGGATATTCTGATTTGAAAACAAAATATTAAACGTGAAATAACTTATTAGTCTGAACACATTTAATAACTTCCCGCTCTAAGCAAGAAAGATTTTAATTGTCAACAACAACTTAACACCTGTCATATTAAGACCACCGAGGAACTGCTTTAGGACAATTCACACCCGAGATATTATTCCACAAAAAAAAAAAAAAAAAAAAAAAAAAAAAAAAATAGATGACGATTCTGTGTTCTGAAGAACAAGACAGCAGCTGCTCAATTGTTCGGCGTTTCTTGGGCAATCTTTTGCAGAAATTCAATTTATTTGTGATCTTCCGGCAAAGAAGTGGTGACAGAAAACAAGACAATAAGCGAGATCCTTCAATTTCCATAATGAGACTGTTTGTGGCTGAAGGGGAAGTTGTAATTTACGAGGATGGAATTAACGTAATCAAATGAAACGGAGAGGGGGAAGAAGGCAAGGAGGAAGAGTGGCGTAATTTAATCAAACACGTGATTTTATCGATCAAACCACGCTCCGCAATAAATCTCGACAAAGTTAAGATAACTAGTTTTAAGAGGATTATTGAAAATCAGTTAAAGATAAATTCTATTTTTTATGCAATAACTGTTCACTGGAAGAAAGAAAGAATCCTTTGGTTTTTAAAAGATTAACACAATGCGTTTTTGGAACATTAACTGATATTCTTATATAAGATTTAATAGAAATCGGAAGTTATTTTTCTGTCTTCATTTGTTTACTCTCCCTGAAGGTGATGTTGTTAATGAAGACGAGGTTTGTAGTTGCTGTAAATTAGACCGTAATTGCATCTTTAATATCTACGTCTCTTCCCAAGTTCAATTGATCCGCTGAATATTAACATTATATATGTATATACTAAAATTCATCCAATATCAGAATAATTCTGCATGTAAAGTTTTGACATAGTGCGTTTTTATACTATTGAAGAATAATTTTTATCATAACTTTAATATGAAAAGCTACAGAAGTTACAAATTTTTTATACAAATACTATTGAAAGATCGGACTTTTTTTGGTTTTTAGAAGATTAACACAATGCTTTTTTGAAATGTTAGTTGACATCTTTAAGTAAAATTTAACAGAAATTGGACAATTATTTTTCTGCATTTATTTGTTTACGTGCCCTGAAGGTGATGTTATTGATGAAGACGACGTTTGTGGTGGTTGTAAATTAGACTGTAATTGCATCTTTAATCTTTATACTCTTCCCGCATTTATTAAATTGATTCGCCGAATATTAACAGAGATATGTAGGTACCAACATACATGCAATGCTACTATAATGTTTATATTGCATTTAGAGTTTTGAGATCGTACTTTTTTATACTATAGAAGAATAAGTTTTATAGTAAAGTTTAAAACAAAAGTAACAAATTTAATTTATAAATTGTAAGAAAAACAGTTAAGGAATTATATCGGCATTATAACATATTATTATTTAAAATACAAAAATATTAATATAATGAAAAAAGAATTGAAGTTAGAATTTTTTTTTCGATTGTAATAAGGAGTGCTAGAATATATTTGTCTCGACAATTCTTTTAATTCTTTTTTCATAGATTATACTGTTGTATCAAGCATTTGCACGTGCCTATTGCAATAAAAAGACACGATGATTTGGAAATTTTTCACAGATAAAAATGATGCATTAATAAAGATGTAGTATTTCTGGAATTGGTTTCAAAATATATTAAATATTCGAATAGAAGAGCCGGATTTACAATATTTCATAATGTGATCGTGTGGACGATAAAAAGATATATAAACGATGACGATGGGTATTCAAGCAATAAATGGAAAAAAGAACTCCTTACTTATTGACTCTTTAAGACGCAGTTTCTGATCACTCTTAAAGAATTTAAAAACCATCTCTAACTCTTGTAATTACGAAACTTTAACAACGAAATCCCCCAGGGAACATTTTACGATTGGATGATAATTGTCCGATGGTTCATTAATAAAATTCTCTATGATCAATGTTTTCTTAAGTCGTAAAATAAAGTTTTTTCAAGAAGAAAGAAAATAATCTGATTCTATCATTCAATACACATAACTTAATACTTAGAAGCAAAATATATTAGCGGCGGAGGTTTACTTCGTTAAAAAAAATACTTAACAAACAATTTATAATTCATGTATCCTAAGTTGTTGAAAAAAGAAGTAAAAATATTTCGAAGAAATTAAAAACGATTAACTTAAATTTTTAGTTTTTCTAGATTCTATATATCAATTTCTATTAATAATAGCAATGAAAGTATATGCCGTATATTTGTCTATGTGCGTGTTGGCGAGCTACAAAACATGCAATTTGACTTAAAGCTATCAAATGTGGCAGATATGTACTTCGGACAAAAGAATTGTGCAGCTTGGAGTGATTTTTAAAGTTTTATTTAAAAATTAAAGGAAATTGCAGCATTTCTGCGAGTAATAATTAATTATAAATACGTTAATTAATAAAAATAAGGTTAAATTAATTAAATTGTATGAATTGTTAACAGCAATTTTTCATCAATCAAAAATATTAAGTCAGCAGTTTCTAAAATTAAAATTTTCTGATAGCAAAGACACATATGTAAATGTTAATCAAACAGGAGATCTCGGGTAAGGAATTGATAAACTGCTGTATTAGTAATCAGGTTCTCGCTCCTCCAGAATGCATAGAAATGGCGTGAAACTAAACTCCCTTCATACCGATGCCGAATCTTAAGGTGGGTTTACACTTAGCTAGTTATAAAATTCCAGCCAGTGGCGCATGCACAGAAGGAAGGTCACACATGTACTGAAATAGAGCAGAACAGCAAGTGCATGTCTAGACGGGACAAGTACTACTACTGTATTATTGCTAAACATGCATGGTGTTACTCGATGGCTTGTAGCTGGTTGAATATAAACGAACCCTTAATTTATTTGTGAACAATGAATTCAGGGGTTGATCATAATGGGAGTTATAGCGTGCTTGCTTTAGTGCTTGAACATTCAATTTATACTAGACGTATTCAGCATGGAAAGTATAGCTGATTTTCTGTTAGATGTAAATGTTAGAAAACAAAAATATATAATTTTAAGATTTTTTAAGATAAGATTTTATCCATATTTTCATAAGATGCATATTATTAAAATGGATCAATATAAGGTTAATATCATAGAAATAATTTTCAAAGACGGCAAGCATTTATTAGATTAATTATTTGATTATTTCAATCATCTTTAAGGAATAGCAATTTATCACAAAAATATAGTACATTTTTTATCATATTATTTTAAATTATACTTAAGAAGTAAGGATGAAACATTCTGAATATTAAATATTCGATGTATTTTATTCCGTACATTAAATTAATTTTGTGCATTAATCTAGACAGAAGCACAAAATGCTTATATTTCTCCCTATTTATTCCTTAATTAAGCATTTTATTTAATGATTATAAACTGTACCTATACAGTTTATAAAGTTGACTGTATAGACATAGCTTATCCATTGAAGGTTCGACGCTAATGTTAAGAATAAAAACTTATCAAATACATATCATAATTATTTAGTTATACAATACAGGAAAAACTGCTAAATTATGAATATGAAAACTCTGAACAAATTTAAACGCCAAGGCAAGCATTTAAGCATTAAAAAAAGAATCAAAACAGGGATGTGCCAAAAATATATGCAAATTAAAGAATTAAAACAAAAAAAACACATATGACATAATGTATTATTATTCGAAACGTATCAGCTAAAATTTTCAGGGCTTTAAAAGAAGTCGAAATTTTCTCGATGAAAGTTAGCTTCAGACTATCAAAAATGTATATCCTAAGCCAACCTAGAGATAAAGTGACTTCGTCTTTAGTCCAAAATGACCACGAATGACCCTTACCGACTCGGACGTTTGATGTCGTTACTAAGTACCCTGGCTATGAATCAGCTATGTGAGAAACGAAAACAACAGCAGATAGAGATTAAATGGGTCGAAATCTATCCTTCTGGGGTCTGGAGATGAAGCCACCTAAAGCTTTTCACCCAACAACTAATCTGGCAGAGACTATGTAAACAATCTAATCTCGTTGTTTTTCACGGGGTGGGGGGTGACAGATGGATCAGGGATCAGCTATCACTTCGCTCATTTACAGTATTTCATATCGTATGTATGCTCGAACCTATTTAAAGCCATGTTGGAGAAGAAAATGAAGCAGAACCATTTCTGCCATGATTATAGATGGTCCTTCCATGTTAGTTCCCAGTCAGGTTAGTTCTTGATTTAAAAATTTTGTGTTCAGTCTTTTTTTATTTTTGCTGAAATGATTGTAAATCTAAAAAATTGTTTCAGTTCATTCAGCTATAAAAATATTTAAGAAAAAGTAAGTAATTGAATATTTCGTAATGAGCAAAGAAGATATTTGAAGAAAAGTTTCAGGATGTGAAATTTTTGTTAAATAATATCGTTAAACTAAAAATATTTCTTTGACTAGTAATCGAACCACTTTTTCTACTATACCCGGACATGTTTTAAAAAAAGAATATGAGATGTAGACAAATATTTCATATAAAATAATAATTACGCGAAACTGTTATCATCATTATTGATGATGAATATATAAAATATTAATTAAAACAAAAATTTAATTTGTTAATGAAATATTTTTTGTAATATTTAACACTATTTTTTTACTTGTAAAAGTCAAAATAAGAGTTTTATTCAGAATTCAGCCCAAAAATATCGAGAATTGCTGTTCTAGTATGAATATGTAAGATCTTAATACTAGATTTTAACTTCAAAGTAATTTTTAAACTGAAGAAAAAGACTAAAAAAAAAAAAAGAAAAGAAAAAAGGGAAGAGAAAAAAAGCAAAAATTTGGATTTAAATTTCATATTGAGTTATTATAAAAAAAAAAACAACCATTGTATTCTCTCTGCATTTGCTGATGACATGTTTTTAAAAATAAACTTTGCAATAATACAATAACATTATTTAAGTAAAAAGACTTAATTCTATAATTGCAACTGCTTAGAGCTTTCAATGAATTATATAATTACATGGGAGGCAAAACGGGAAGACAAAATAGTTTATAACCAGGTGAATCTCTAGAAATTTTACTACCTTGAAATCTAATAGAGCTTCTGAGGTTTTTGTCTAATTTTGTAATCCCGGTTTGTAAGAGAAATTAAAAGGCGACTGCTTAGAGCTCTCAGTGAATTATATAGCTAATAAATGATACGCGTGAATTAGAATTATTAAATAGAATGGAATAATTTATTTAGTATATTCAGGACCATATAACCAAAAATAAGCTTCCTAAAATAGTATTAGATTCATAAACTTTAAAGTTATTATTAGACATATACACAGTCTTCATACCCGTGAATGACAAGTAATTTTTGATTGTTTTTTCTTTATTTTTGTATAATTCTCTTATAATAGCTCTTTCTCCGTTATTTAACGCTCACAAACATGTTAAATTCTCTTTGACTGTGTTTGTTTGCTGATGTGAATTCCTCCTTATTTATTTATTACATGTTAAAATCTGTGAAATAATTTTTACAGGTCTACGTACCTTATTTCGTCTGTGTGTGAGAATAATCATCTGCTTTCGCTTCCGTTTTAATTGAGTGTTACTAAATTCGACTTGAATTTGCTGTAAAGGCTTAGAGCAGGTAAGATAACATGGAAAAATGCTTTTCTCTTACATTATGTTGAATTACTACTCTTCTGTTTCTTAAAGACATAATTTAGTTCATATTATTAAATCATTCAGTATCTTCTTAATGTTTTTATTTGAAAAAATTTATTTATTCTTTCTAAATTTATTTTCATTAGTTTCTTTTCAATCTAGATTAATTTAGAATATTACTTAATTTTTAAAAAAATATTTAAAATGAACTGTAAAAAATGTCTTCAGAAAACTACATTATTCCTATTTCTAAACAAGTAGTTCGACAACTAGTAACCCTTTATATTGAAATTATTCTCCGGATTCGCATTTGATGCGTCTTTTTTATGCTAATGAAGGAGGCTTTTTCCCAATATCTAAAATTCGTTTTAACTGCAATAAGGTTTTACTGATCTTCCGAGTCGAGCCCTTTCTTCAAGTTAATTAAACTAAATATCAAATACTAAGAACTGATTCTAACTGAACATATTCTGTATTATATTGTATTTTAATGTAGCTTTTTCTATGAATTTTTTTTTTGTTTCCTTATAAATTTTACCACATACATTTCTTACTGTTAAGGAACACTAACAGTGTCGAACTTAGAGATATTGCAATGGAAAGAAAAGTAGATTTGAATTATGCATTGAATTTCCGATTTTGAAATCTGCATTTAAAATAAAACAGTAAAAAATTGAAAAGATAAAAGTCGCTAGGACAGATACCACAGGTTTGATTTCACTCATACATAAACAAAAATAACTATAAATGTCCAAAGCAAACCTGGCATCTAATTAGGTGTTAAATTATGAATACAAGGGATTAAGAACCATATAATTTCAAGTCACAGAGATCTCCGGACAAATTCTCTTGGAGAATAAATGTTGAATGGCGCAGGTATGATTACAGATTTGTAGACCAATAACTCTACACAGTCTGAAATCCTTTAATTTGGTTAAAATTAGTTAATACTAGCCGCCTTTGGCGACCAGCTGGTTCGCCATGAATAAAGCGTTCTAAAATTTTCAATTAAATCACATATTCATTAGCCTTGAAGTAATTCCGGGCATTGATTGACCTGAAATTAGTATTTTCTTTAAGATGATGGACGGAAAGTTCTAAAAGAACACGTTTTCCTAATAATATTCTTTAATTTTATAAATCAGTCAGTTTTAACCATCGGTTATGCTTCCCAAATTTAAAAAAAATTTCGATGATGTTGCCAAAATATTAAATAGGTTTTTTTAAAGAAAGCGAGAAAGGGAAAAAAAGTATTAAATTAATGATACAGATATTGCAAACGATTACATAAATATGCCATTAAGTCGGGATTTCAATGCATATCCTGTCAAAATTCAATCAAGTTTACCGTAAATAAAGAAGATTTATTGAGTTAATGATATAGATATTGCAAACGATTGTAGAAACCTTTGCTTTGCATTTATTTTTCAAAGAAAATATCATTTATATTTATGTTATTTTATCCAGTCACGTGCTGAAAGTTGCATTTCTGTAGATTTATTTTGCGATGATAATTTTTTTTATTTGAACTTCCGGCATTCTTTTATTTTATCCAGTCACGTGATAAAAACATGGTTAAAATATTTCTTTAAAAATTCATTAAAAATAGAAGTTTACGTTATAAATTAAAAAAACTGATATCATTAGAAAGCTAATTTTTTAATCTTTAAATTGATACAAAAATCATGTTTGTGCAATAATATTTTCGGAAGTTATAGCGGAAAAACGTCGAAATTTCGCTTAACTTTTAATTAATTCAAATTCTAATTAAAAATTCGAAAAAAGGGCTCCGAGGTGCACATTCCGGACCTCCAAGGTATACATGTACCAAATTTGGTAGCTGTAGGTCCAACGGTCTGGCCTGTAGAGCGCCAACACACACACACACACACGCACACACACATTGAGCTTTATTATAAGTATAGATAAAACTTTATTCGACGAAGAAACATTTTTCATCCATAAAACAGTATTTCATATTTACATGATAGTCGAATTAAAGTATGCTATAATACCTTAATAGATAATAGTATTTTCTTTAACCATGTCTCAGATTTGGATATTAACCCCACCGCATACAAGGATGATTCTGATTCGAGCATAGAATTACTGAATTTTGTATCTGTAATTAAGATAAAGTTTTAAATTATTTAACATACCAAAATCAAGTAAAAAGTTTCAATATCTTAAATGTCTTTATATTATTATTTAAAAGTTAAGCTAATAATAAATGTCCCGAATAGGATGGGTCATCTAATTAGAAAGTTAAGTAAATTTGTAGGCTAAGTGCTTAATGTTTTAATAAAAACTACTTTATGCCTAATTTAGGAGATCTCAAATCCTCAAAACTTATTCACATAATTGGTTCCTCTCCAAATTTCTACTCTAGAGAATGAGAGCTATATTCTTAGGAATGTGATATCGATTTATGTGATAGTGAAATCTAGTCTCGAGTCCGTCTTTCTTGAAACCAAGTTTATGCTTCCAAATAAACCAGGATGATTTTATTATTGTATAAGAAATATGAAACATTAGTGTAAGTTTTAGATAAACGGAAGATTTTTATTTTCATAATCGTGAGTGGTTTGTATAATTCTGCTGAATTTCTCATTCTAAAAAAGAAAATATAAACAGGAAAAGTCACAGTTTATTTGATATCTAAATATCAACATATTTGATTATAATGGCGTATAGAGCGAAAATTGGAAATAAAATAATACTGTTGCTTATTATTGACAAATTGATAAAACAGATATTTTAATTAAGAAATTTGAATTGGGTAATGCGCATTAATTGAATTTCATCAAAATGATTTAAAAATATTTTCAAAATAATCCTTTTATTTAAAAATTCAGAACTGATACGCAAATATTTTCAACTCTTTACATTTTGCTTTAACTCTTTGTTCTCGAACGATACCTCCCACTCATCATTCAAAACAGTGCATCATTCTGATGCTTTATTTATTTTTAAATTTTTACTGTCAAAACTGCCTATAGAATGATGAATAATGATGTAGATTTTTCAGAGAAACAATTTTTGACAGTTACATGCATTTATTTTCTGGTGTAATAAAGAAGTCTATGTATTAAGAGAATATTGTGCATCGAATTACTTTTCCGAATGAAAAGTGTTATGTGCATATCAATTATTAAGAAACATTGTTATAACTTCCTATAACATTTTCCCCTTTATTATTTTTGTAAATCTTTACATTTGCACAAAATAAAGTAGAAACCATTCAGATCATCCAAGTATTATACAATCAAATACATAATTATTCATAATCCAAACAATTCCATATGAAAAAACCATCCAATTCTAAACAAAATCTTTCGAACAAGCGAAAGGAACTAAAAAAATACATTAAAAATAATAATGTCTTTCCTATCGAAATTCTGCTTTTGCGTCAATAAAAGTGTTTTTTCAAAGTCAAAAAATATGGCATTTGGGTTTAAAGAAATGTCAAGTGCAGGTTTTTCCAAACACAAGTGGACGATAAAGTTATATTTTTCCAAAATAATGGTTAGTTTCTAAAAGATATTCGGAAGTTTTGAAGTAATAACTATTGTAAATGCACTGTATAGAATGCATTTGTTGCAAAATTATTGCTCGCTAAAAGGTTGTTAAATTCGTGTTTGCAGTTATTCTGCAATTCATTGAATATATTATTATTTGAATACAACTCTTTTGTACGATTCCGAAAAATTACACTGTTTTTCTCGTAATAAGTATTAACCCTTTGCACTTGGAAAAGTAATTCTATGGATAGTTATTCGCCTAATTCAAAGATTTATTTATTGCTCTGAAAAATGAATATACATAATTTTTTACGTCGAATTTCTTTGAAAAATTAATCTACATCTTTTATTATTCTGTAGGTGTTTTTAATCAAAATTGGAAAAACAAATAAAACGACAAAATGATGTACCGTCTTGAATGGTGAATGAGAGGCATCGTAGGAGGGAAAAGGTTTGATACTACTTTTACAGACTCTGCGAAACGAATTAATGATGGTTGTAAAATATTTAATTTTTAGAGCTCGTAATCTGCATTATATCAACCGAATTTATTTTTCTGCATTCAATTACTTGCTTATGTAAAGATAAAATATGATTAATATTCTACGTTACAGGGAAATTAAAAAGTGTGATAAGGGGAAAAGATGACAAAATGCGATTTTAAATTAATTAATTAAGATACTAGAAATTAATTGTTAATTGAGAAATGTAATTGCAAAGGAATGATAAAATATTTTATCTACATAACACATCTTAACATTTCGAATAATTAACTTAGGCTGAAATTACTTCGTTTAGGTGCTTCCTATGAAATTAATTTTTAAAATTTTTACTAAGAGATAATTAAAAAAATCGTTATAGTTTTAAGTTTTGGTGCTATTTGTTAACAAGTGCAAGGCATAATAGTTCAGAAAAAAAGTTTCAAATTTGATTAAGACTCAAAAAATATTTTCAATGAAAACTCTACTAATTGTTCTGTTTTTAATAAATTTTGAAAAATATTTGCAAATATATTTTATGAAACTTCTTCTCATTGTTAATTTTAACCCCTTTATAAACACGTGGACTATTATGGTACAGTTAAACAAAATTTAAAAAATATTACATAAGGATAGATGGATCAAATGATAAAGCGATTTCATGCTATGATTCTAAGAACCAAGTTCTCAACTACTTTAAATCGTTTCAACATGCTCTTGCGCGAGTCAAGTAATTAGATAACTAATTTTAATAATCTGCTGATTTATAATTTGTTCGAATTAAAAAGAAACGAATTATGTTTATATATCTTTGAATATTGTTATTAAAAAGAGTTATTAACTAAACAAATTGTTAATAATAAGGGGTTTCATTTTACTTAATTTCTCAAATTTTGAAAAAAATCAACATTTAAGTAAAAAAAGTTAGTGCCTTTGTTTATGTGAGGACGATAACTGAATAAAATAATAATGTATACGCATGGAATTTTGGATAGTATTTTAATTGAGGATCTTTAGCATATTTTGAGCTTAATCCAATGGATTTAAAATATCTGTTTGAGCATTGGTGAATATAAGAATGATGTAAACTAATAATACCCTGGCTAAAATAAATATATTTTCATTTGTAAGCTTTGGATCAAAACGTGTGTTCTCTGTGTCCAAAACTGATCTCGCTCCCTTGCTGAATTTAAAAATTTTTCAGTCTCAGGCAGTGCGCTCTATGAATTTCCACATTAAAAACTGCTTTATTTTGTTTCTCATTTTTATAAATTCAAATAATTCTAATAAAATTTCTATAAATTCAGTAGTTTCTCAATCAAGACATTAATGATTTAATTTAGAAGTCTTTAAAAAATCTTATCTTAAAGAAATGTGCATTTCTTAAAAATATCATTTATTTATTGCTAGCTGGTAACCGGAGCGTTGCTACCGCCGAAAAAATAATATTAAGTGCAATAAATCAATAATTTGACAATTTTTTTATCGAAATCGGATGAAAGGTACGACAGTACATAAAATACGAATAAATATCCTTTTTTTATTTATTATATTTGTGTTCTTTTAGAATTGTAAAGCTGGTGTTCTTTCGGAAAGGTACTGTCTGTCCATCACAAGAACTCTGCTAGACAATCGTCTATGTTTATGGCGGGCGTTATAGAAACCGGCTTCGGTTGGGAAGATCCATTTTGAATGGGTGGAATCGGGCGGTAGTCTGGAGGGGTATTCTTGTTCTTGGCGTCAATTGTAGCGCTTAGAAAACCTTGTTCCTCGTTCGTCTTCTCGCTTTAGTCGCAGTTGCACTTTCTTTATATTTGCGCATCTTACTTCTTTTATATTCTATTAATTTTTCTTTGGATAATATTTAACTGCATATAATTATTATTTTTGTCTCTTAATAACATATAAATTTAAATCAAATGAAATGATGACGATTAATTTTTATCTTGCATGATTTTATTTCTTAATTTTTCTTCCTGCGCAGTCGGTAGACATGCAAATAATTATCCAGTTTTTATATTTGATTTGCTTTCCTCTCTGCAAATTTATAACATTAATATAAGATATTTTTAATACTCCGAGTACGCAAATAAATTTCATCTTTGTGATTTTTTTTGAATTTGTTTTCAACAATTAAATGTTATAATACATAAAATCGCCAGTTTGGCGCTAAACGTGCCAGCTTGAGAAACTTGAATGAATTTCTACCTCCGCGAAATGAACTCTTCCTACAGTAACCAGTTTCTATGACACCCGCCGTAAACATAGACGATCCTCTAGCAGAGTTCTTGTGATGGACAGACAGTAATAAAGAAACTACTTATTGTTTCTCGTGATTCGTTTAATATTCGTTCAGAATTTTCAAATTTAATTTTAGAAAAGGTGATTAAAATATTTTCTTTCAAAATTCGTTAAACATAGAAAATATATTTATACCATACAATCGTAAATAGAGGTGAAAAGATAATTTTTTGAAAATTAAGATGGTGCAACATTATTTATACAATCATATTTTTGGAAGCTATTGAGAAAAATGCAAAGATTTAATTAAAATTTAAAACCTCCAGTACTGGTCTCCTCAAATTTTTCTCGAATAATCTGCAATAAAGTTGATACCTTTGAAAATGACTTGCATGACATTTGCGTACTATAGCTTCAAAATATTAACCTTTAACTTGGATTTAGCCTTCCTACAGATTCTGCTGTCTCCTCGGCGAGTTATTTGGAGATTAATCCTTGGTAAAAAGATGCGGCTGAGATCCGAATTTTTATTTTTTATTTTAGAAAATTGAACTATGTCTATAACCATCCCATTAATGTAAGCAATAAGCTGACTAAGTTTCATCGCAATCGGATGAACGGTTTAGGAAGGCATAAGACATACAAACATTCATTTTTATTTCTATAGATTATTCATACGTGAAAGATTTCCACAAATGTGCACTTATATAAATTAAATAGGCTTCTAGTGCTCTCAAACATGTAGTAACTATAGTTCGTTTCAGGATCGCGAGACTTTTCAACAGTTGCACTTCCTTAAGGTGTGATACGCAGAAAGCCACCGTGTTTAAGCTCTCATGCAACGCTAACCTCCACCTGGGGTGGAGAAAGAGAGAAGAAACCTCTCAGTTAAGACTCAGTTCTCGTGTGAGCTGGATCCAGAGATAGTTGCTCCTCAACTAAGCCGGAGGCGAAATACCGAGATTTATTTTATTGTTTACATTTCCTCTTATTAAGCGAGGTTGTGATGCAAATGTGCAGTATTTTAATGCTTAGTAAATTAATTAGCATATTTAATGAGTTTCACAATAAATTGTTTAAAAAACTACATTCCACTAATTTTTATTTGAGCCACAGACACACCAACTTTTGAATTCTGCGAATAATCTTCGCCTACTGATTCCGTGAAGGATCCGAATTCATCTTTTGGCTTAATGTAAACATTCCCTCCCTTTCCACCTTTTCTTTGATGTGACGCATGCGCAGAAACTGGGAGATTTCACAATCCGAGAATAAATAGTACAAGAACGGACTAAAAAAAAGATGGGTACTTGAACGATAATATTTGATAAAAAGTTAATATGATTCGAATACTTGTAAATTTCATATATTTTGATATTTAGCAAACAAATTTATAACATATCTTCACCTTAAACTTCTCTGCAACCGCCTTACAATTCAGAAGTCCTTAGGTAGCAGCCTAGTCTAGCTGGTCAGAAACCCATCTTTGATCCTAATGATCAATAATTCGAAAAAGAAAATTTGATTTATGAAGTAAACACAAAGCACAATATATTGTGCTACAACATTTCCAC
>JAPMOQ010025180.1:1317291-1332387 GCA_026543055.1 Argiope trifasciata | reverse complement strand
TGTGTGTGTGTGTGTGTGTGTGTGTGTACTTTGTTCAGATTTCCAGTCGTTAAAATTTTTTTATTCATCCACTCAAATTCATTTACATACATTTTTAAAACTTGTAGTCGATGACATTTGATGTTAATAGAGTTTTTTAAAATATAAATCCATTAGTTAAATTTAATTAATTTTTGATTCTTTGAATAGAGTTTTAGTCTTTTGTAATGAAAATTGAAATAAACAGGCAGCGGCTCTATAGGTAAAATGAGAGGATTTCAGTATTCTTCACGTGAAAGGGAAGAATGCGAGTTTAATTCTAGCGAAAATTAATAATTTTTTGGTGCTTATTTCTTTTTTGATAATTAATAAAAAGTAACTAAAACGAAAAAAATTCTTTGTTGACCTAAGTAAGAAATTTTAATTTTTTTATATTATTTGTAACATTTTTTAAAACTTTTGCTGTGAACGAGGAATTTTGGCATTATTAAAAAAAATTCATGAAACATGGTCCCGTAGTTGGCGATAAAGATTTTGTGATTTTCGCATGCATTTGGTGGAAAGGATATCTCTCAAATCTCAGCAACCCGCCTTCACTTTTTATGCCTTGCTCAAAATCCGTTGCTTCTGACACAGAGTTAGCTTCCGGGTAAAGCTGAGTATAATAACAGCTGCGGAGAAAGACAAGTACCACGTGATTTTTTGCTCCAAGCAATATTGGAATTCTCAGCTTTCCGAGGGAAAAACATTCAGGATAAGGGTAAAGGAAAGTGAATTATTCACATGTTATTTTCCTTCTTTTGTGTTCCTTTTCTCTTTCTCTCTTTCTTTTTTCAGAAAATTTCCATTTTGCAAATGTAAATGAATTTTTTTGGTGAAACCTTTTGGCAATTATTTTTTCAGGTCGGATGTAACTATTTTTTTTAACTTGAATTTCTCGGAAATTATTTTTAGAACCTTTTCTGAATAAACCAATTTTTGCAACACAAATCTAATGTTCGCTTGATATTACCATATAAGACTTTTTTAAATATAGGAGTAGTTATACAATTAAGAACCAATCAGCTCATTTTTAAAATTGTAAATCACTCTGAAATTGGCCATCGTAAAAAGAACCAAATAGAATTGGACATTGAATAATTTGTCTATATTGTACTAACTATAATTGTGAAAACATATTAACTGTAACAAATCTGTGTTTTGAATAGCTGCATATAATTTAGGAAAATTATTAAAACATTCTTTCCGTGAAATTAAAAAAATGCGCCAAATGGCTATATTATGAATTAAATATGGCTCCTGTGACATAAAGCTTGTTATAACAATTCTGGCAATAAAAACAAGGGTTTCTTTTTTTATTTATTTTTTTACAATGTAAAAAAATATTTTCATAGTATTTCTAGTGGTAGAACTATTTTTACAGAAGCCTTCTTTGTATTTCTAATTTAAATCTGATTTTAAACCGTTATTGCCGTATATAGGCCTTTTCTACAAATGTTTATCAATAAAATTTGAAAGAGTTTCCAAATACTTATTTTTGTCCTATTCAGAAATGATGTGAAACTTATAAAAATAAATAATAAATTGTAACCAAAGGGCTATATGATACACTGTAGGGTTGAATATATTTCTAAACACCATAAAAAATTGAAATTTTAAAATTATTTTTTAAGTTAATTTTAATAAAAAAAATGTTACACAATAATTGATTGTTATTAATTGATCAAATGAAATAAAGCAATCAATTTTACTTTAATTGTCTGGCGGGCTAGTATTTTTAAATTTTATGTAACAGTTCAAGGCTTTATTATTTTATGAATACATATACAAATTAATTTAATTTTTTTGAAGTTAGTTCAATGTGAATGGTACTAACTGGTAGTAAATTTGAGAAAAAAATTGCTTTTAAAATTTCATGAAATTTATAAAGATTAATAAGAACGTAATAATAAGTGAAAATTGAATCTTAGTTTTTGATACATCAAAAAATTTCTTTTAAAAATCTTCGCTTATTAACTTTGCAAATATAGTTTTGCAAAAATGAGTTAATCTCAAACCATTGCTTTGTTGTTAGTTTCTCTTTAAGTCATTTCATCTAATTATCAGAAATTATAAAGTACTTTTTGTTTATCATTGATCAGTTTTAACTGTTAACTTTCTACTATTAAGTACAGTCATTATGGTCTCTGCCTCCAGAGATCAATTTTTTAGCCCATTTTAATCACTTTTTAGATTGTAAAATTATTATTATGAAATTCATTTTTCATAAATAACTGCATCTTATTATTTGAAAGACTGATAGACATGAATGTAATTAAATAGGTTTATTGCAGATTAAAAAGTGCATACATTTTAATCTAAGATAGAAGCGGAAGTGAAAAATCCATTTTGAAATTTTAGTGAATAAAAGGACTATTTTCATGTGATAATTGTTTTGAAAGTAATAAATATCAATTTTTGAAGAGAACTTATAAATATTACCCATTTAGCAATATTTTAACTAATTTTTTGTTCTCGAATATTATTTCTGATTGAAGAAGTTTACTTGACTACATTCCTGTTCACTCATTTGGTAAACTAACCACCCATAATATTCTAATAATATTTTAAAGTTCTATTTAAAGCGTTTTTATTCTATGTAGCTGTAAAAAACTTTCAATGAAACTATTTGGAATTCTTAAGAGGATTTCTTTAAATTTGATTGTAACCATACAAAAATGTGTCATAAGAGTAATTGTTGTATCAGTAGATAAGCATTAGATATGCTAAAAGGCCTTGTATGTAATCTTTGTTTACATATTATTTGAAATATAGAATACTAGGGACAAATTTTCTGAAACTCTTTTTTCTCACTCAAACTTTTTTTTTGTCTTTTTGCAGATAAAAATGTTTTGTAAGTTGGAGTTTCTTTTAAATTGATTAAAAAAAAAACTAAAGTGGGAATTATTATTGACAATCAAACATGATTATCAAAATTTAATTTTCATAGATTGTAAATAAACCTATTCAATATTTGGAACTAATTCCGGTCAGGGAAAGATACAGGGATGAAAATTGGAAATCTTTACAACATGACGCAGAAATATTGAAAAAAAGAAAAAAAAAGAAAAAAAAATAGCGCAGTGTTCACACGAGGCCAACTATCGCGGAATGTAAGGCACGCTTACTTCAGGGATATCACGTGACTGCAATGGGATAAAGCCAGATGATTATCTCATTGGGACAACTATTTGCCACTGTCCGATTGGAATCATGTAATCATCTTGAAGTAAGTATAGCCTTCCATTGCATGCAATATTTGGCCTCGTGAGAACGCTGCTTTATGATTTTCATGTTCTGATATCATACGATCTAAAAAGAAGGAATGTCTTCCTCCTCATCATAAGGACTGAAAAGGGAAAATTCTATCTCAAGACATGATAAATTCTTACAGGTTCAAAATATAGGGACAAAAAGAAAAGTGGAGTTTAGTTGTTGAAGGATGAATCGGAAGACACTAGAAAGAATGCCAGAAAAGCAGCAAAAGTCCCGGTTTCTAAAAAATTTGTTTTTAAATTTAAAATAAAAACTTTGTCATAATGTGGTTTTTCTTAAAATTCTTCATGGCATTTAAAAAGTATTTCTTACATAAAAAAAGTTATTAAACCTGAAATTTTTTTTATTCCGATCAAAGCAAGGTATATCAATTAGTATCATCCATATTAATGGAATTTTTTTCCCTGGAGCAATTTTATATGAAAAAGAGCTAGAATCTGCTAGTATTCAGATAAAGACAGATAATGAGCCATCCATTTATAT
Organism: Argiope trifasciata; assembly: GCA_026543055.1. Lineage (NCBI taxonomy): Eukaryota > Metazoa > Arthropoda > Arachnida > Araneae > Araneidae > Argiope > Argiope trifasciata. The sequence goes on along the minus strand of JAPMOQ010025180.1, from coordinate 1,328,610 downwards.
ATTTCATTTATTTACAATATAATTCAGAACACTGAGCACTAACATAAGAATGAATAATTAAACTATCAAGACTGAAGAATTTTTGCAATATTAATGAAAAAGTGGATTTTACGGTGGAAAGAAATATTAATCTGCGGTTCATTTTAATAAAAAAGCATAAACAAAAATAATTAATTATATTCCGTGGAAATACAAGCGAGTAAATCAGAACAGTATTTCAATAATGCATATTAATTTCTTAGGAATATTTGAAAAAACCCGGCTCTTCGTTTCACATTTCTTAATATTTCATGAAAATTAATTAAAATTGTAATATGATCTAGGCTTCAAAATCGAGGTGCAAGTCTATAAAAACATTTCTCGAAATAAATTAGCGGATTATTCGAGTCGAAAAATTTTGCATATTGAAATAAAGAAAAACAATCTCTTTATATGACAGCTAATTTGTAAAAGGAAAGCGAAGAAACAGGAAAACTAAGAATTGTTTTTTTGAAAAACCAGATTCTTATAATAAATTAGAAAGTACAAATGTTTCTTTATGATGAATAAAAGATTGGTTTAAAAAAACGTAAAAACCACTGCATTATTAAATATGTGGAGCGAAAAACCATTAGTTTTCGTTTCGCATTGGAAATGTATTCTTTTTCCCTTGCATTTCTCATTGATTTTTGCAGCAAAAGAACCTTAGAAAATTTATGTTCTGTAATAATCCGTATTTGAATAGTAAATCTTTTAGTTTCATGTATTATTCTTTAAGATCAGTGTATTATTTGAATTGCCGAATCCAAACTGAGTCTCGTTTGTTATGTTGCACTGGATTTATAAGAAAAACCTCTTCAGAGATTCATTTAATTTGAGTAGGAATAAAACTGAATTTTAGACTCAGAATGACAAAGCTTTTGTTGGAACAAAAAAACTGGCCATAATTTAAAGGAACAATTCAATATGTCTACTTCAAGAAATTTCTTTATTGAAAAGAAATATCGAATACTTCTTACATATAGCAACAAGAATTGTTGAAATAGTACTTTCTCCAATTGAAAATATATGGAATATGCATTTATTGTAGAACGTAAAAAAATATATTATAATGTTGACTTATAGAAAAATTTCTTTGAATCTCTTTACTCTTTCTTATACGAAGTATAAAATATTTTAACTGTAAAAAAAATTGAACTGGAGATTTTGAAGTATCACCACGTTTTAATTTTTCCTGAATTTGAAAAACTCATTTTAGATTTTATGTTAATCTGTATGTGACAAAGACAGCTCAGAAACATTTTGAGCTAGACTGATGAAATTTGGAATAAGCTGTACATCAAATTTGAGAATTTCTATCCAATTGTAGCAAATTTTACTCTAATGAAGTCTGTGGGATTCTAAGAAAAAAATTAGCACAATAATTACAAAACAAAGAAAACTAGACAGATAAAATTTAATACACAAATTTAATATCTAAAGCGAAGGCGTTTGAACGAAATTCAGCAAAGGGTTAATCGTTTGTTGATCTGTACTTTCGTAAACATGTAAACTCGATAAATGTGAAAACTCAATGATTTTTATATACAGGGTGCACCAGAGACTTACTTATTTAAAAAAACGTCCGAGCGGTGTGTTGAGTGGGTAAAGGGGTGATAGATAGCGCTCCTGCATTGGAAGTCCCCAAGTTTGTTTCTTCCTTTAGTCAGTTGCCATCATGCTCTGGTCTAGAGGACAGTGGGCTTTCGCTGTCAAGAGCTACATTTCTAACGGTAATTCACTTGTTGCAACGCAACGTGTCTTCCGCACTAGCTTTGAAATTCTTCCTCCCAGACCCATTCCTGGCCGTAATTTGATTCTGTCGTAGGTTAACTCATTTCGGGAGTGTGGAAGTGTCGCTAAACCCAGAAATGAACATCAACGGACCACCAGAACACTGGAAAATGTCGAAAGAATGAGGCAGTCAGTTCTGCGTTCTCCCCGGCGTTCAGCTCGCAAACATGCAGCTCTGGGAATATCTGACAGCACTCTTCGACGAAATCTCAATCAAGACCTTCAATTTCATACCTATAAATTGGTTGTTATGCAAGAATTAACTGAGCGCGATTTTGTTGCCCGTCAAAATGCATGTGAAATGCTGCTTGATAACCTGTCTGAAGAAGCGGTCGTTTTTTTCAGTGACGAGGCTCACTTTGAAATACCTGGTTTATATCGATCGACCACGGACAATAGCTCATATCAAGAACAACATTCGAGACGCCATTGCCAACATACCGATTGATATGCTGCAAAGAGTGGACACGAACTTCAAAAATAAACTTAATCAATGTATGCGCAATAAGGATCGCCATTTAGCCAATGTCATTTTTAAAACTGTACAAAAAAAATTGGGAAATTGTTCTCTCAAAGAAAAAAGAATTAAAATAATAACTGAAGTACTTTTGTTTTAATTGATCTTTAAAATAAGTAAGTTTCTCTGGCGCATCCTGTATATAGAATTTGGAATGTGATCTTGCAATTACAATCAGAGTTCTATGTTAAATGTTGCTTCAATATGTTTGGACAAAAGCACTCCAAAAAAGTCACTAAGGATCACAAGATAACAAGATTATCTTTCAATTTCTTTTTCTATTATCTAATGGGTTAATCTCCAATTTGAATCCCACTTAAATGACGACTTTAACCCACTTCCACGACTTCCCACTTAAATGAAGTCACAACTGATGATGAAATTTTATGTTTGTTCATAAACATAACTTAAAATGTGACTATAATCCAATAAACGAGTAAGGAAAAAGTTCTCAGTTCTTCTGACGTCATATTTCATTAAAATTCGATGAAGTTTTTAAGCCTATTTATTGTATTTCGTTGCATGTTTATTATATGCTTCAAGCTGTGACACAAACACACTGGCACTCATTTATTTACTGGCTAAATTATAAAGTATAAAAATATTTTAATAAATAATTTAGAGAGAGTGAACTGAATAGTTAAAAAAATATAAAAAATACCAAAACAATTTGTATTGATTTTATTTTAATAAATTCTAATAAATCTGCTATTCAGCGAAATGGATAATAACATTAAAACTGTTATGAAAATATTAAAATGCTTCAGTCTTTAATGTTAAAATTAAAATCATACCATCAAAACAAAGCAGAAAAGAAAGGGAAAAAAAGAAATGTTATTTAAAAAAGAATAAATAATTGAGTTACAAGTACAAATGTGCAATGAATTTGTATCTTATCAAAAGAAATTAACATGTTATCATTTCAGAATAATAGAAAATCCAGTTTTCATATGAATTTTACGTTTAAAATGTGGCACCATTTTTATATTAGATTTAAAGCAAATGTACGCAAATATGAATTATTTCGTATTATAGATAAACCATGTTTTCTCCGGTTTTCAGTGTTAAATTAAGATGCAACAACGAACCAATTGAAACGTAAAAAAACCCTTGCCTAAAAAAATGCTTTAAACAAAATAGTTTTTGAAATTCGAAATGCGAAACCACTGATTCCTAATAAATTATAATAATGTGGAAAACATCAATAAAAATATAGACAATAAAGCTATATGGGTTTTGATAATTGCTCATATATATTACTCGCTTATTAACAAATTGCAAGTATAATTAATATTACAGTATTCGCATATAAAATAAACCCGGCTAATTTGACAGTAACTAATGGAACGCAACGTGTCTTAAACACGCTAGTGACATAAACAAACAGTAATCCAGTTTTAAACACAAGTGAAACCACGAGTAATGAAACAATCCAAAACGCCCAAACTAAATATTTTATTCTTAAATGAGGATCCTGAACAGCTCTGCATGCAATTAAAGTGCAACAATATAATGGAATTTATCATTACAGGTGGATTATTAACATAAATATTCTGAGCGGAACACGCGATGGAAACAATTTGACGAGCAAGTGGTTTCGAAACAAATGAAAGATAACGCTATCGTACCACTAACATGTAGTAGTTATTAAATAATAGTTTAAACGTTATTTTAAAAATTCAGCTTTTAACTGTTGTAGGGTTGGCAGACGAAAAATAAAATTCAGAAGAGAGGCAAACAGGAAGGTGGAGGAAATACATTTCCCCGCGATAAACTGTGGAAATTTTTCTTCGCTTTACATTTATCTAATTTCTGCATGATCCTTCTTTCAATTCTTTTCATCATTTATTGTTTTTCTATCAGTTACGATTTTCGAACGGAAATGAACTCGCTAATTGATTTTAATTTTTATTAAATGTTAAATTTAAATATCTATTTACCATTTTATATTCCAACCATCGAATCAATAACTTTATAAGGCAGTTTTTGATAAATTGTGAAGTTATTTATGGTGTTATTCATTATTATTTTCATCTCATTCAAATGAAAAATTTATCTATCGCTTTAAAATTACTATCCTCAATTAATTTATTATAACTATTATATCTACTTAAAATTAATTTAATTTTTTTGCTTATTTTTTTTTTCATTTTCATATGATTTGTTGTTTTGTGTGGATATTATTGGCACAAGAGTCATGGTGTTGATCTAACTATCTTTTTTAAGGATAAAAATATATAATTTCAGCAATAAAAGCTATCTGTTTCAGCCATGTGGTGTTTTATCAAACAAAAGAGATCAGGTGAAGTTGCTAGAATGGCTAAATTTGGACACTCACTGAGGATATGGTAAATAGACATGCTGCAATTGCATTGTGAGCATATTGGAGCCTCTGCTCCAAAAAAATGGCGATGGGGGAATCTGGTGACCTATGCGTAAACGGGTTATGGTAGTATCTGCTTTTCTATTTGGAAGGCTCGACAATTTAAATATGAAGCTATTTAGTTTTAATTTAACAACTTCCGTATTGTAATGTTCAGCAATTATTTCTATAAATAAATGTGTGAATATTTGCTGCCTACAATTTAAGTCAACGTTGCTTTTATATAAAACTATTCTTCTATTTTTCATAATGATCAATGAAATCAATATACATGACGTTATAGTCACTTAAAAATATAACTGCGAATGTGACAATTAAATGGTTATTTTTGGTCTCGTATGATTTTTACTTTCTTGTATATAAAGTGTAGAATAATTATTTTAATCTTCAAAATATTTGAACTCTAGATTTTGAGGTAACAACAAGTTTTAGAATTGCCCAGATTTGAAAAATGTCTTTCTGTCTGTGACAAAAAAAATTAGAGATGCTTTGAGATGGATGGAATTTGGTATACAGTCTTTACACTAAATTTACAGATTTCTATATTTAATGAAAAAAAAAATTAGAATTCTTCAAATTTATAAATTTGATACGTTCGCATGAAATATTTAAATATTTAAATTTCATAGTTTCTTATTATCACTTTATTGTAATATGCATTTTAATAAAAATTATTTTTAACTAAAATTATAAATTTAAAAATTAACTCATATGTAGTAAAATCCAAACATTTTTATTTTTGTCAACCAACTAAGAATTTTAATTTAATTCCTAAATGGAATAATTTAGTAATTATATATTTAAAAAAAAAGATAAGATTTTTATAAAGGCAAGACAAGATTTAATTCAATAATAAAGAATTTCTATTAAATAGTTGAAAAACTAAATTTAAAATTATTATTGGTTTTAATTTTTTTTACTTTCAATATATCCTATATAGGTTTCTCAAGAGTTTGAAAACCGCGCAATGGATTATTATAGATATTTCATAAGATTTCAACTTTTCACTTTTTTAGAAATTTGCACATTTAATATTTACTTTTTGATGACCACTAACGAAATTAAATCGAAAATCTTAAAATATCACATTTGTATAGTTTTGTATATTTGTATATATGTATAGTTTTGATCTTTGCTTAAAACTGTCACAGAACATTCAATTTCGATTAAAGTGGTTACATGCATTTTTTAATGTGTTTCCTATTCAAATGGTATTCTAGAAACTTTTCAAGTTTTTATGTAAGGTTCCTTTCTACTTCTCTGAATTTTTTTTTTTTAGATTTCAAATTATTAGTTTAGAATAAATGTGTAAAAAAAGTCAAAAACTAAAATTTTGGGATGCTGTTGTCAGAATTTTTAAAAGTAAAACAGAAATATGTTTCAAAATACTTCATGCATTTTATTGAATACAAAGAAATTTATGAGTAAGCTATTGTTTGGTTCTAAGACTAAAGTTTTGAAAATATTTGAATTAAAACCTTTTTAAATTTAAGTTAACTGACATTATTTTGGCAGAAAATTTCATGCATTCCTATTACATATTTCTAACATAAATTTTTATGCAATAACACATTTTTCTTCATACATATTCGATTTATGAAGTATTTTTATACGTGCATTTATTATACATGAAATAAACCTTACTTGTATTAATACTTAAATAATGCTTTCTTGTTTTGTCTTCTTTTTTTTACAAAAGAATTCCAAAATTATTTTTAAGTATTATCCACAGATTATTCCAGGAATATTTTTTGAAATATCATCAGTATAGCAATATAGAATAAAATATAAAAAATAAACGTTTGTTACTAACTCGTCATATGCGTGTTTATGCCTTCTCATATTCCTAGCTTCTCATATACATGAGCGTATGCCTTCTCATATCCCTAGTTTCTTATACACATGTGTGTATGCCTTTTCATATCCATAGTTTCTGATATACACGTGTGTATACCTTCTCATATCTCTAGTTTCTCCTACTCTAGTGTTTACCATCTCTTATCCCTAATTCTTCGTATCCGCGGGGATAAGTCCTCATATTAAAACATTGAATGCCAATTACGAGATAACTCGTAGATTGGGCTCTTTTCTAGGACCAAACCATCTATGTTATTAGATGACACCTTCTTTACTACAGTTAAAAGATAGGAAAGAAGGGACTCATCTAATTAGAGAGATGATCCTGATATCAGGCGAAGGTAGTGGCAGTAAACGTGTTAAAGCCTTGTAACAAATTTTGACATGAATAGAACGATTGAGTAAACAATAAAAAAACATTACAATGAAAATCTCTTACAATGAAAATTAATTTAGACGAAAATTATTTTCGCGAATTGTTTAAGATATATTGATTAACACACATTCAGCTTCCATTTTTAATCAGGATTTTCCTCAAGGGTATGTCTACCCTATTTCCATCAATTTAGAAACTGAAATTTGGAGCTGTATTACTGAGATCTGAAAAATTATCTTCATCTAATAGCTGTTATCCTTACAGTATAATATGATTAAGTTGTATTCCCATTTACAATAAATTGAATATAATCGTTATCGTTTCAAAAAGGTTTTCTTTCCCTTATCTAGTTAAATATAAATAAATAATATATCTAATACTATAATATGAGGAATGGTTGCCAAGTCGAAAATCGCCCCAGAATTAATAAACTCCGGTAAACTTGGGGGTCTGGGGTTTTTGGCCACGAGGAATCGATTGGCGCCGGTTTTGAAGCGCTACGGTCGAGCAGTTCGGAGTTACAGATAGGATATTTTCAAACTTTATTAGTTCGCCATAATGGCTACTTAAATTTTCAAGCGGTAACGTGCTGCCATCTATAGCCAATATGGCGAACTAATAAAGTTTTATGTTTATGCTGTTATAGGTTTATAATATGTTTCTTATGTATGTATATATGTTTGGTTTTTCTAAATAAATTTGTCAAAAATATTGAACTTCAACACACTTCAATCTTTACCTTTACTTTACCTTTGTATAGAATAGTTTCCTTTCCATACTCTAACTTTGTTTAGAATAGTTTACAATGGTGCACTTTAACCGGTTATCTTTTCACCAATGGTTTCACAAATTTTCTTATGGCATGTATTATTTTGATAAATCACAATTGAAAATTTAAATCTTCGAGTTAGCTTCGATACCTGTTTTCTCCGAGCGGAGCTCGGTCAGCCGCTGGTATCTTTTAAATGAAAGAATATTTTCACTATTCTTTGAACAATTTCACTATTATTTAAATAATTAATTATAAAATTTGCAGGACTTCTCAATATAATTATGTTGTGTATGGTTACATTTTAATTGAAACTGCAACATTTTCTTCAATAGCCGATTTTAATCTAAATTGTGGTCCATCTTCAATCTTCAAAGTTGTTAAAAAATCCAAACTTTGAAGTAAAGTCAGAGGAAGTTAAAAATTTACAGAATACTCTGCAAGTAAATTCCAGAAATATTCTTATAATTAAAAATACATTGGTGGGAATTTTTAATTAGGAGAGAAAGATATTTTCAAAGATACTTATAAACTACAAATTTGCTATCGTAATAGTCAGGGCAATGCTATATCTTTGAGCAAAGAGAAAACAGGTTAGAATTGGCATATCGAGGATTGGAAGACTGGCTATCGAATAAACCCTAATTTCCTCTCGGCTAATTTTTATTATTTGTAACGTATATTCGCTAGATGTGGTAGAGGGCGTAGAAAAAGACGTTTACGCAGGGTATTGGAGTAAAGTTTGCATGGAGCATTAGTAAAGGTCTACCCAAAACGAATGGAAGATAATAAGAGTGGAGTGTCTCCACTCCATTGGTATGGTATGTCTAGTAGTAACTATGAATGATAGATATGGATTTGTTTTAAAAGTTTGAGTTTAAACAGATAATGTTTTTCATCCTATTCAGACCAGGATAAACAGAATGGATTTAATCTATTTATAATAAGAAGAAATATTGGCTAATAGTCATAAATAACATTCCCGTCTTTGTTATAAACAAGAAAAAAACACATATTTTTGACTGAACACCCAAAAAATAGTATTTTTTACGCAAATTAAGGAACTATACATAATAAGAAGGAATGTTGACTAATAATCATGAATGACATTAACATCTAATTTTCTTACAAATAGGAAAACACGTAGTGAAAATGGGTGGGGGATGGGGTTAACGGGTATGAAATTACAGGAAAAAAACCCTATCGCTATTGAAAACGTAAAATTTATTTTCAATTTGTAAATTCAAAATTCTTATCTCTTGAAATTGTTATCTGAATAAAAATATTCTAAATATTTATCTTGAGTAATCACAGTTAGATTTTTTCTAAACATTTTTCGATTTTTTTTCTTTTTGAGCTAAAACTCTGTCCGTTTCATTAGTTTCAAAATTTTGTAAAATACGCGTTTTACAGTTTTCTTTGAAGTCTTACTTTTAGCCTTTTTCTGCCATTCAACCTTACTTTATTGTAAGAGCAGTATTATTTCTCAGAAACTAGCTTAAGGAAAATGCAAATGGAGAAAAAGATTCTAGAGAGCATAAAATATTTTGTAAAAATAAAAAATGTCCTTACTGAATAGATTTAGTAAAACAAAAAGCGTTGAGAAAGAGAGGGAAGCAAAAATAGTTTCAGCTGGGAAATTTAAAATATTTGCAAATGCAATTTTTCTTTGAAACCTAATTGCTTGCTTTAGTGCAAGAACCATTTGCTCGCTAATAAACGAGTTTCACAGGGAATAAAAAAAATGTGTTGTGAGCCTAAACATTTTTTTTAACAGAAACAAAAAATGGTTTAACTAATTAGATTAAAATAAGCACCAGAGAAGGAAGAAAGTTTCAAAAAGAGTTTGGTTTGAAAACTAAGAGCATTACAATTTTTATAAAAGTCTTATGAGAGCAAATAAAAAGTAGCAATGATCAAAATTCTTTTAGGTGTTTTGATATTTGCACTTGTTTTATATAATTATGTTTATATTGAGCTATAATTGTTTTAAACTTTTGTTGTCTCTTTATAATTTTTATATTATAAGTTTGTAATAAATCTTATACTAAACATGAAATTCTTTCATTAACATGAAAAAAAATCATTCATACGTATAAATTACTTTTATATCATTTTATATTTACAAATTATAAGCTTATGAGAGTTGGCCATATCTTCAAATGTTCCTCATTAGAATTGCAGATGAACGTTTAGAGAATATAACATTCACGCATGTAAATCGAAGAATTCATATATTTCGATGATGGTTTTTAGTATATTTAGAGAATTAGTGGATTATCGGACTTGATTTTCTGTACATGCTTTTATGTTTATAAAGGCAAGGGAGTCTTAGAACTTTTCTGTTATACAGGCGCAAAATGTCGCGAATGTGAGCCAAACGCAAGTCAAGTCGTTAAGCGAAGCGAATGGCAAAAGAAATGTCGCAATGTGAACAAAATGCGAAAAAAGCCGCCAAGTGATAACGTGATTTTGACGAATTTTTAACAGTAAATTTAACGTAATTATGCATTTTTGGTGACTTTTTGGCGATTTTTCTCTTTTTCAACTAACGATTATTTGGTAACTTTTTGGCAATTTTTTTAATGCGCCCGTGTAACAGAAAATTATCAAAATCTATATGTAGCAAAAATTTAATCGTTTAAACTTATATAAAACTAGCCGCCTTTGGCGACCAGCTGGTTCGCCATGAATAATGCGTTCTATAATTTTTAATTAAATCACATGTACATTAGCCTTGAAGCCATTCCGGGCATTGATTGGCCTGAAATTAAAAATGTTTTTTTTCCGTGATGCTTCAATATTAAATGTGTTTTTTTAAAGAAAGCGAAAAAGGAAGAAAAAAAAAATTGAATAAATGATATAGATGTTGCAAACGATTATAGAAACCTTGGCTTTGCATTTATTTTTTTAGAAACTATCACATTTTATAATGGGAAAAAAATATTGAATTAGTGATACAGATATTGCAAACGATTATAGAAATATACCATTAAGTCGGAATTCCAATGCATATCCTGTCTAAATTCGATCAGGTTTACAATAAATAAAGAAGATTTGTTGAATAAATGATTTAGATATTGCAAACGATTAGATTAACCTTTGCCTTGCATTTAATTTTTTAGAAAATATCACATTTTATGTTTCTTTTATTCTATCCAGTCACGTGCTGAAAGTATCATTTCTTTAGACTTGTTTACGATGATATTTTTTATTATTATTTGAACTTCCGTCATTGTTTTATTTTATTTTATCCAGTCACGTGCTCAAAAAAACATGGTTAAAATATTTCTTTAAAAATTCGTTAAAAATCGAGGCTTAAGTTATACATTAAAACTCTGATACCATCAGAAAGCTAATTTTTTTATCTTTAAATTGATGTTAAAATCGTGTTTGTGCGATAATATTTTCGGAAGTTATAGCGGAAAAACGTCAAAATTTCGCTTAAATTTTAATTAATTCAAATTCTAATTAAAAATTCAAAAAAGGGGCTCCGAGGTGCACATTCAGAACCTCCAAGGTATACATGTACCAAATTTGGTAGCTGTAGGTCCAACCGTCTGACCTGTAGAGCGCCAACACACACACACACACACACACACACA
>JAPMOQ010025180.1:1277110-1306956 GCA_026543055.1 Argiope trifasciata | reverse complement strand
ATATATAGAGAGAGAGAGAGAGAGAGAGAGAGAAAGAGAGAGAGAGAGAGAGATCAGACATTTATATTCGTTCGAAATATTAGAGATTGAATATTCAATTCCAAAATTCAATCAAAATTTTTTTTAAAAATCAGATTTAAAAAACTTATAGCATTTTATTTAATTTGCTAAATTAGTATTTCATTTAAAAACTTGCCTCGATTCGAAGTTTTTGGGGATTACTTGAATAAATTTGCTATGTGTGAGAAAATTTAAAGTATCTCACCCACCTCAAATTTCCGCCACATGTCTGTAGGAAGACATTTGATGTCAGGGACTTGATCATTTCTAAGTTCTGTTTAAATGAAGGAATAAAAGATTTGAATAACTCCAAGTTTTACATTAGTAAAGTTACACAGCTATCTCATTCGATTTCACAAAGTCTTATAAAAAATGTACAATACTGGTAGAGAAACATACAATAAAATGAGTTACTTCAATATTAAATACTTTATGTTGCCACAGCATTTTCACTGACCGTAATGTCTCAGCAAATTTTAAAAGAAGAATCTTTCACAAGAAAATTCTATGAAGTACTTTGGTCCTCTACAGAGTTGAAAAAATTTGAAGTATCTATATACATCTAAATCATAGAGCATATATTATTCTTCCATTTTGTTCTACAAAGGGCTAACGCAGAATATATCAATAAACTGGCTTCCAATCAATCAGAAGGTGGCATTCAAATTTTCTTTAAATGGATCTTGATTGATATTTTGTAGATTTATGATCAGTAAAAATAAGTTAATTAATTTTGAGCTTTCTCTATATCTACAGTTTGTATTTTTTTCTCATTTTGTGACTCAGTACTTGGCTCTTCTACAGAGCTGATAACTTTTGACATGCCTACGTACTTCTAAATCTCGACTCTTAATATTGTTCTTCTAACATACTTGCTTGGAATATACCAATTACAGGCAAATATGGACTTTCAACCAACCACATGTTGGCTTTTTAACTTTCTTTAAAAATTCTTGTTTGATATTTTGTAGCTTTTTGAATAAGTTAAGATAATCTTAAAAGGAATAAGATAAGTAATTTTAGCTTTCTGTCCATTCTCTTGCATTTAGAGTATCCATTTCTTCTTATTTTGTCATAGTATCTTTTTCCCTTAAAATATTAATAACATTTTAATAGCATGGGGGTAATCTTCTTCGATGTAAAATTAATACTAGCTCATTTTGTTAAAAAATTCAAGCGATTCCATTTTATTTCCACTTAAAAGCTCTTGGATGGCAACAAAACATCTTAAATATTTCTAATGTTATATTTTGAATTCTTAATGAATTACTGCTATACGAGCAGAAGTTTTTAGAAGGAAACAAATAACTTTATTGTGTCATTCCATATTTAAAATCTGTGATGTTTTAAAAGGCGTGCGTAAGGTATAATCAAAAACATGAAACTTCCATTAGCATATTATTTCAAAAATAATTTATGGTATTTCCATTACTTAGCCTTAGATTAATTAAATTTATGAAATCCAATACGCTTTCATTATTTTGCAATATCCTCAGTAAAATTTCCCCGCTTTTAGGCCAGCATAAGGTTTTTAAACCTCTTTTCAGTCCCTAATGCTGTTATTATTCCATAAAAGACCATTGGTTAAAATAAAATTCCTCGGGACTACCTGCTGGTCTCAATTTCTGGTTGGTGAGGTGACAACAAAAGGCCTAGAAGGCCAAGCTGTTGCCTAGGTAACCTTCACTGTTTATTTTATCTGGTCGCACTTAATTACGGCAGCTAATTCGGGCAGACGTGGGGCCGTTACAGAAATTAGAGGCAGCGGAAGTAATTGGATTATGTCAGGTGTGATTCACCTTCGAATCAAGAATGGCTCTTCAATCACGTGATCTTTCGTATCTCTGACCCCCTGAGCAAGAAGGATAGTTTAGCGTCTATTCTTCACTTTCTTTAATTCTGAGAAATGTGCTTTATTTCAAGAATTTGCATCCCCTTAATCTGAACATATAATAATTTTGGTTCTGAGTTTAGATCAAGTGCGCAGTTACTCTTCGACATATAGCCACATCTACTATAAATGCAAATAAATAAAATACAAACTTAAAAAGAAAATCTTATCTTTGTTTACAGTTCATTCAAAAAATAACAATAGGCATGGATTCTTTTTCGCATTACATGCTTTAAAATATGCATACATAATGTCTAGACTATGCATATATAATATTTTTGTTTTAGGCAAAACCTCAGAAACTGTTTTGAATAAAAACAACATTTAGATGTATAAATCCAACATACAACCTATCAATTTGGAACGGAATTCAACCGTAAATCTAGGTAAAATATTAGATTAACAAGCAGAATGGCAAATTCTTTTTTTCTGCATACCTCGATTTTAAATAATTTCTAATAAGATAATGGATTTTTGTCATATTAGAGGTACAAATATATAATTTTTCGGCTCTATGCATTTTATTTCCTATTAAGGAAGTAAAATGTTGCTGCTGCTTTCTGTAAGTGCTATTTGTATGTACACTTCGATAGTGTTTTATTACCATGTTCGCTTAGAATAAAGTACCGCTATTAGTTATTGAACCTATGGGAAATTTTTACCTTCCAACCCACAAACGGATTTGACGCAACAAGGAGCACAAAAATGCAATAAGGATGGAGCATACAAATAAGTTCATAATATACATAAAAAGCTTTTAATAACAATGAAATAAAGGAGTTTATAATCATATTTATAAATAAGAACAAATATTAAGAGTAAAAATAGGACTGAACATGGAAATATCTGCTCATTTTCCCTTTATCTAGAGTAACTATTAGCATTTACTGATAAACAGGACATGAGTATTTTCATTTAAGTATTCTCTAATATATGTATAGATTTTTTTCATTAGTATTGGCAAATCAAAAGATAATTCCTACTATGAAATACTTGAATAAAAATAATGATACTGTACCACGAAGTTACGCTATGAATCATGCATTAATATATATCAGCACACGACGCGGACAGACCTAACTTTTATGATTGAAATTCTGAGTCAATCAAAACGTATATATGAACACTTTGGTTCTGAAATTTTCTTTCTAAAAAATAATTAAAAGATTACCTTAAAGGTTTTACTTTTTTACATATTAAAATTACATAGAAAGTCTACAGAAGCAAAAATAAATCATTTTCATAGTATTCTTTTTTTTTTTGTTTGAAACATTAGTGAAAATTCCATGTTGCATGAAAGTTGCCGCTCCCTTCGGAATCCGTGAAGAATTGGATAAAACCTTTTCATTTCTTACTTACTGAAAACTTTTATCAGCATTATACTTTTTTATAAATCATATAATTTTTAGTTTTTCTTCCTCTGATTTATTAAATTACTAATAAGTTGATTTTGAAGCTTTATTTCGAAAAAAATTATAGAATGAATCATTAATGTTGATTAGGTAGTATTTAAAAATCTCTCGAGAGCTAGTAATCAGGTCTTCATTTTAAAAATAGTTTCTTCTTATATTCTTTAAAAGCGAGAAAATGCCTGTTTCTATAGGTTAAATAAATTACTTCACAAAAATGCTTGAAAAAAAAATAACATCTCTCTCTTTCTTTTTCTATGTCTAGACTATACATTTTAAAGTCAACTTTTGCTTATTTGCATTTGTTTGCTTACTATAGCATCATTCTCAAATGTTGAATTATTTCAAGAAATTTTGCACATACGTGTTCATGCGTGACCAAGAATATGCAAAGCTAAAACTAACGCAACCGATCCTATTGTAAGTAGGTTACTGTGGTAGGCCTAGTTCACGGGGAAGACGCGCTGTCCCTAAGCCAGGACGACGGCACTGGAGTTTAAGAAAGACTATGAATGTCGGAAATGCTCCGATTTTTATTTTTGTGGTCCCTTACTAATTGTGTTTCATTATATAGATCGTGGACTACAATTTTATTAGCAATACTGCATAACAAATTAATATTCCATAATTTTATTGTTTTTTAAATTAATTACATTTACATTGATGACAAATTACGATCAACAGGTAACCAAGCTTTAGATCAGCTCCTTTCAAAATTTAACTCCAATTTGCCCATTTTGTGCTTAATCTATGTGGTAATTTTTTTTTATTTATCTCGTTGAGTTTTTGATTTGCAAGCGTAAGGTTGTACATACTGACTTTAGTGTCTTGAAGAATTTAGTTCAAGATTTGTTGTGGATTTACTTTTTAGATATTAAATTTATGTATAAAATTTTATTTATATTTCAATTTTTATTTGGTAATGTTCTTATTATCTTATTTCATACACATTCATCAGGCTGATTTCAAATTTCATTTGCATTTTCAATATATTATACATAAACATGACAAGACTGAATCTCTCTGATGATTCTCTTTGCATTATTCACTAAGGCATACTAGATGATTGTTAATTATGAAAATAATATGTTAAAAAGTACTGTCATAATTGTAATGAAAATTGATAGACATGATTTTCACACTTCAACTAATATTGGAGAAGGAGAAATTAACCATGGCCAACTCCTTTCGAAGCTAAATTATAAATGAATCAATAATCATAAAATTTTATGCACAGAATCATTTCACTCCTCCCAAATAAAAAAAATAAAAATAAACAAATTATTTAATTACAACTAGATCAATATTCTGTAAAAACTAATACTAATAAGAATTACCTTTTTTATATAATGTTCTATTTCTTAACACCAACAATAAATCCGCCTATCTCTTTTTGGACACATCTATACTTACATACATTTGAAGGGACAAATAAAAACTCGACTCATTTACATCAACTGACAAATACGGTGGGATTTGGAACTCTAAACAAACTGTATACTGTTAAATCTACTATATAAAAATTGACTTCTATTAAATGTAAGAAACATGACACCATTTTAAATCCTTCTGCGAATCGGTTGTATAAAATCCACTGAGAAATATTAGTTAATCAATACCGTATGTGTTCACGAATGTCTATGTCGTTAATGTGTCGTAAATATGTCACAAATGTGGTGCAAAAACTTTTCAAATTCTTTTTGAATACTAACATCATGATGCTCAACGCTTGTTCTTTCCTTCTCTTACAATTGTTGGATATAGACGGCATGCATTTGTTTACCTGCGTATACAACAGTCGGATAGAGATTCGATTCTTTGTGTATTCCCCTCCATTCGATTTCTTGTGTATTTGAGCATCGAATATATACGACTCCCACTTGAAGACCTGTGTAAAAGCTCTGCATCTAGCCTGACATTAGTGCGATATTGCTTGATCGCCAACACAAAGAAGTGTCAAATCTTTTTACTTGTATCAGTGCATATCTTACTCATTAATGGCGACCATCATCATTTTTCTCTGTAAAATGACATCCATAATATAAACACGTACGGTGGATTGTTTCGTTCTATATTCGTTTTACTTCATGAAGTAAACACACCCCACACTTTCAAAATGGATACTTTTTTCTCTATAAGCACATGCAATATTTTGTTTTCTTCTATATTCGTTTTGATCCGTAATGTTAATAATTGCCACTCTTTCAAAATGGATATACTTCACACTATTCGACAAGAATAATTATCCAATAGTAATATAGTAATTCAAACCTTTAGTAGGAAATATCTAATAAGCGCGATAAATATACTTTTCAAAGTTAAGCGACTTTTAATGGCATTACTTTGACAGAATAGACTACCTTAATGAAAGGATTAAAATAATAGAGGTGACTCTGCTAATGTTGCTGGTAAGGTTCCACGTATTAGCCTTTTTAAAGGACTTGGAACTTTACAATTTAATCTGAACTAATTTTTATGTTTATTGTCATCTTTTATATTATTTTACCATTGTATAATTTTACTTATAACTGTTTAATTATATCAGAGAAATAACTTGTTTGTTAACCTAAACACTAAGTTATCAGGCGTTAAGATTAAAAATTGAACAAATCTTATATGCTAAAAGTTTTCTGAAAAGAACCAAGAAACGCCATGTGTCTAATTAATGGCCCTATAAAATTAGGTAAATAAATTCAAATAACTTTTTACAATACAGTCAAAGCTAATTTTCCAGTGGTTTCCAAATTAAAAAAATCCAATCAAAATAAAAGCACTCCTTTTAAATGCTATTTAAATGTTTAATAATACTTTAATGCTAATTTACATAGCAGCACAGTAGCGAAGTTGGCGTTCTTCTCACTTTCAGATCAAGATCTAAGCTAACGAAATCATTTCAATACAAACTCAAAGCTGTACTCTAACTCGACAAATCAAATCAAACAAACTGAAATACAAAGTAATCATATATTTGTTTCCATTTGAGAGCAAGAGCTCGCACTTATGGCACAAAGAGTATAAAGTTTGCATGGAAGTTAAAGAATAACTACCACAGTGCATATATTATTCAAGAACAAATATTGGAAGACGAACGTCTTTGATGCTTGCGGTCTTTTCGGCTGTCAGGGGACCCTGCACGGGGAAAGAATTCGAAACTGAAAGGAATGAAAGATTAATTTTAGAAGGCAGGTAAAAATAGAAGGAATTCTGTTCTCGGGGATGGGGTTGGTGTGAGTCACGCCTGATTGGGAAGGTTAAGGTTAAGTTGTTCACCCTAGACTCAATGAAATACACCGAGTGGCTTCAGTGGCAAAGGAATCGATCCAGATTCTTCAGATCCTTCTGCTAAGTTTATTCTTCAAATACAGTTCCTTTAATGGCTGCTAAAGTGATGAGATTTAAGACAATGTAGTAAAAGCTAAAAATATAGTGAAATCGTTATAATATTACAGAAAATAAATCCATATGTGTATGTGTGGTCTAGAAATGTGTAGTTTGTGCCAGTTTTCGTCCATAAAAAATGATAGATTTACTTCAATCTTTTCTTTAAACAAACTTTTTTTCCTTCCCTTTTTGTTATTTAAAAATTTCTAGAATTGTAAACAAGCACGATTATTTTTTACCTCTTTGCTTTGACTGGCTTCTGTCAGGTGCCATTTATAACGTTGCGTCATTTTGATGTTTTTTAAAATTTTGATTGTTAAAAATACCTGCAGAGCTATAAAGAAATAAAGATTAATTTTTCATAGAAATTCAACTTAAACAATTTGATACAATTATTTTTCAGAACAATGAACAAATCCTTGTATTAGGCAAACAGTCACGCATTAAATTATTTAACGAAACAAGTTAAGATCGCCTTATTTCAAACGCGCGCGAGAATCCCCGAGAATATTCGAGATGCCATTGAAAGCTCACCATACATTTTGACTCTATGCAAGTTACATAATTGTATCCGTTGCTTACGTCGTTATATATGTAGAAATTTGAGGATGGGGATTTAAATTCAGGTATAGTCCTCGTTGTCTACTTAAAATTAAGAGATCACAATTTCAAACGAAATATTATATAAATTAACGAAATGAAAAGAAAAGTAATAAATTAAAAATCAATGTAATAGATGCAATTTCTACATGCTTATAGCACTGCCGATTGGTTATAATAAACTAAATCGTCAGACTTTTCTCGATTGAATCCCTTGCTCTTAATTACTTAATTTCTTTTATTAGATATAGCATCTTATTTGGAAGATTTACTAAAATTTCAGTTTCTGTAATGTTGTAGGAAAATTTGAGACATTAAGCACTTTTAACAAAGTTTTGCATTGTAAATTGCTTCATATTTTCACTTCATATTTTTAATTTAGTTTCATTAACATGATGCACTTGTCAGATTCTTCATTATATTTATATAAGGTGTTAAGGATTTGCTAAGGCTGCTAATCAGAATGTTCTTTAAATAATATAGAAAATTTTCAGAATAGATATTTTCCCAAAATAACTTGCAGAATCTAGAGAAATCATTAATTTTTTTGAACAAAGTTTCTGACATTGAAGAATCAGCAAAATATTTCCTTTTTATCCACGAATTGTCGTCTGCAATAATAGAATTTTTTCCAAATAATTGGCCATCGACAATGATTTTGTAGTTTCTCGGTTCGAGAGGGAATATTTTCTCCTCATTTTTAAAAAGTTACTTTTTTTTCTTTGACCATCAAAACTGATTTCTAACAATTCTGACAATGAAGACGTATTACTTTTCAGTTGCTCAAAAAGTTCTGATGTAGGAGACTCGAATGTTATCTCAGGGGAATAAACTTCCATTTCATAAGGCATTTCTTTTCAAGGGAAATATTAGGAGATTGGCAGTATTCTTATTGAATACTGTCATTTTTAAGAAAAAACCTCCCTGTACCTGATACATCAAAAACTGTTTTATTAGACACTTTTGAATTCTTATTTTATTATTTTTATTTTACATTGAGATCCTGATCAAGTGATTTATCTGAATTCATGAAATTTGCAAAAATAATCCCTCTGTGAAATTTGTTTTATATGCATTCCCGTAATATTCTTTTCAATCAATTTTGGCTTAAGCAAAAAAAAATCTACACATTTACAAGAATAAATATTAAATCAGCAAAAATTGTCTTCAAATGTTTTTTCGCATACTCTGTAATGAAGGCTTTATCCCAATTACGAATTTAATACAACAGTTAAGATCTTTGCTGCGAATTGACCATTTTTACTGAATTCATTGTATGATTCTTAGCGAGATATTTTTGTGATGAATTCCTAATGTGCAATTAATAGTATCTGGAATTTAAATTTCTGTGTTTAACAAATTTTCTCCCAACTGATTGAAGTAAAAATTATATACAAAAACTACACTTGTAATCATAAAATCACACACCAAATTTGATGTATTTAGGTAGTTACGAGTTTGAATTTTAGTTTTACCTGTTTCTGATATAACAGAGGGAGAGATAATTTGCCCCTTGTTCAATTTAATTAAAAATTTGATAGGTATCAACATTATAGATGTTAACGCAGCGAATTTTAGCTCTCTTCGTATTGTAGTTAACATTTTAATACATATTCGAACAGCACGAATGAAAGTTTTCTTTTGAACGAGTTTTACTAAATATTTAACCGATATCTGCAAATTTAATATGAAATCCATATAACAAGTTTCATTTGTCTAGCTCAAAACAATTTTTAAAGTTATTTTTATCACAGACATACTGACATTTTCCAAAAATGTTTTTCTTGAACTCATTGAAATCTAAAACTTAAAGATTAGGGCATAACAAAAATAATCGAGTGAGTGATAGAGTTTCTAATTATTCTGTAGATGAGTTTTATTTTGTCATGATCAGACAACCGAAATTTTCTACAGAAAAATGAAAAATTACTCAGGTATAAGCCTTAAATGCTATAATGTATAATTATTCCTTTTGAAACGCTGTATTCTTATAACATAGATTTTATATAGTAAGACGAAACATTTTTGTTATCCCAATAACTTTATAACCTCAAAAGCACTAATAGGGGTGCTCTATTGATAACGTAGTTTTTAATTAACACGTCTTTGCCACACTTTTTCGCAATATTTTGAAAAAGTTGCGAATACTATTAAGCGTTATTTTAATACATATGAAATTTAAAAAAGGAAATCACATGAAACTTTTTTATAGAAAGTTTTGAAATGTGGATTTTTTAAAATTTATTAATAATCTCTTTCCAAACTGAGCTTAATTGCAGAATTTTTATGCACAATTTTACTGTAATAAATTTACAAAGTCAATCAAGTTACTTTGGTTTAAAAAGCTCTCATTTTAAACAAGCCAATTCATCGCTAATAACGATTGCAAAAATTTTCAACTAAATATTTTATGTAACTGTGTTTTAAATGATTCCTCAGCAAAATATTTTTAAGCACCAAATTTTGATAGTCATATAATTTGCTCTATTAGAGAAGCCTCACAGCCATCCAATTCATTGCATTCTCCTTTCTATCATCTTTCCTAAAGTTTATTTTTAATTTAAAACGGAAGTGACGAAACTTTAATTCATACAAAAAAATTCTTTTGAAATTAAATATGATTTTTAAAAAAAAATATGAGTAAAAGAAAGGTGATTGCTTAGCATTGATTAAAGTCTTACGTGTGATAGGGAATAATTTTTACAATACAAGAATTATCTGAAATTATTTATAAAAGTTTTTATATTATTATTAAAATGCTATTCTATAAAGGATTTATATTCTGTGAATAATAAATTTTTAATATAATTCCAATAAAAATGTTCTAAAAAATGACGAAGTTTAAATTTTATATAGTCCTTAGATCGTAAGACTGATCTTCAATGAGCTAATCTTGATACTTCAAAATTTAAATAAAAAAAAAAGGGCATTTCATTCTTATCGACAAAATGTGACTGAATTAGGAAGAATATCAGAATTTTAAGTTAAACAGCAATATCAAATTTTGAATCAATCAGCATAGGGTAAACTTCAGTTACTAATTGGCATGTGTTTCCTTGAAACGGTGAATGACGTGTCTAAAATTTCTGATTTTTAGTGGTATATTTTCAAAATTCAGTTATTTTCAGTAGCAAAAGAGTGAAACTTTTATATGTTTAAAATTTAAGTCCGTCAAGAGTATTTTACATAATATGATTTAAAGAAGAGAAGTTTATATGAAAATTGAAAATTTTACTCAATAGAACTTTTATTGACTCCATCGATATGAAATATACCGATGTCGATGAGCTAGTAAAAGTAAACCAGAACCATTACAAAGCTTATAAAGCTACGTTCTATGTAACAGTCAAAAATTGTGGATGAGATTTGGTCTGGAGAGAAGGAAATAATAGCTAACTGATAAACCTGCAAGAAAACAATAGAGGTGTTAAAATTGTGGGAAACTATTTCATCGTACTTTACAAATTTTTTCCTTATCAGTGAGTAATGCTGCGTGGTATTTCCGCTGAATGTTGAAAATAGTTTGAAAGACAAAAGTTTTTAGGCGATTTTCTTGTAACAAAAGCATGCATTATAAACGAATTGCATAGCTATAAATGTGTTTGAATATATGTGTAATCACAATTTTTTTGAAGCAGAGTCATGGTAGTAGAAGACACTTTTGTAATTTTAAATGTTGACCAGGGAGGTATAATTTACGTAGAAGCAAAACGCAACGAGTCACGTCAATTTACAGCAGGACGCAAGAGCTAAAGCGGAAACAAAATATTTATCCCCATGATTATAGATTGGGAGATTTTGATAGGGACTTCTTCACACGTGTCGATTTAGTTAAATGGACCATAAAGATTTTTTGAAAGAATGTGTTAAGGTCGATAACACATCTTCTCTCGGAGAGTGGGAACTTGTCGATTTCAGCAATTTTACAGAGCTTCTGTTGCATTAATTAGACAGAAAAGAACTTCTTGAACATCATCGTCTGATGTGAACCTTGTTTAATATAAGTGTTCCTTCACTGCAGGAAAGGGAAATAGGTCCTGGGAGCCTGTATGAAGGGTGATCCCACCTAAAATTTTCCAGCTATGTCTCTTCCCGATTCAAAAGAACGACACCATTTCGCACCCTCTTGTCTGCTCATGGCTTCGATTCCCGTAAATTTCAACGATTTGTCAGTGAATGTCCGATGGGGACACATCCTTGACCCATAGAAATCGCATCACGGCTCGGAATTCTGTGCGAGACAATTTCTCTAGACGTATTGCCATTATTGTCTCTATCTCAGGTCTCTGTTCTGACGTAAAAATATCTGCCCGAACGACTGGTTTAGGCAATTAGAGTGATCTGTCTTGACTCTGGATAACAATATTCTCATCCACCATTACTGCTTTCCAACTGCTGCCTGTAAACTTTTTTCGGATCAACCCTCATGTATAATATTAGAAATTAAGCACATTGTCCTATTTTTACATTGATTCTAAGGATGAAAAATTCTTTAGCTTAGCTATTTTTTCGCATAACGAATAAAATTCTAGAAAGAATTTTGCTGGTTAAGCGATGCTTTTCTGCACTTAAATTTCAATTAAAGTATATACAAAAAAGTATTGTTAACATCCTTTTCTTAACATTCTTTTCTATACATAATCCCTATAGATAGGGGAATATGGCGCACTGATCTATCCCATCCTTTTTATGATGAGATCTCCGATTGCGCGATATGAAAAACGCGGAGGTCGCGAGACAAAATGGCCTTCTCCGATTACGGCGATATGAAAAAGAATGTTCTACTTTTTTAATGCTGGGGAGGCCATGAATCAATTTATTTCTCGAGGAAATGGAATAAGTGATAGGTGGGGGGATGGTAGGAAGAGACGAGATTGAATCCTTCCTCTGTTTCGGTCGAATATCAAACAGGGATGGTATTGATTTTCAAAAATGAAGACTCGGAATCATAGATATGTTAAATGGTGCATTATTCTAGAAGTGAGATCTTGACGCGTTCTTCCGGTAGTGATGAAAATGCAGATATGAAACTTTAAGGTCATGGAAACAAAAACGTATATTTTAATGGGCTCTGTAGTTTTTTTTATTTCTCTGTGAAAAGGAATATTTAACATTGAATACTAGTATTTATTTTTACAGATTATACAACAGCTTCTTTCGTTATCTTTTCTTGTCACTTTTTTGTCCTCTGTTAAAATGTTTGACTAAGTAGAAAGATATGGATTTCTATAATTATAAATTTGAGATTGATTCCATCAAATATTTTACATGTATGTGAGTGTTTTACGCTCATTGTGATCATTGAAAGGTAACGTTCAATTCCTGGTTAGAGTTAGAAGAAATAGATTCAGGTGCCATCCTCGTCATTTGACTACAATTCAGAGACTTAGATATCCTACCTAAGATGGATATTAAGGCTATCATACATCTTGCGGGGAATAATTTAATTGGTGATAAAAAACGCGTTAAAATTAAATGATCATTGTCTAAAAATATTCAAAATATTTTTTAACATGTCGTATAAAGAAAACAAAATTTGAATAAGAGTATTCGAGTTCATACGACAATGCAATATATATATATATATTGTCAATCAAAAGAGATTTTACTCCAAAAACACATTCACAAAGAGTTATTAAAACTTACGAAAACGAGAGGGAAATATTGTAGCCATATGCATATTTTATTCTCAATAATTAATTATAAATAAACAATAACGTTTAAAGTTTTCACAAGAGGACGTGACCTCACCCCATATTCTCTATATTTCCGCATATTGTTTCTCGTTTACTCTCTAATACAGATGCTATCCCCCATATCCCCTCTCCAAATTGCTGACTTTGGTTAAAACAGACAATGACTTAGGTACACTGGCGTACTGCAGTTACGAAATATTTAAATTTGGTAGGTACTTATCAATTTTACTGAATCTATCGTAGGAACGTTAGCGACTCTCTTTTCAATTTTGGCGAATCCTGACATGCATTTAACGGTTTCTAAAAATCAAACTTGCATTTCAGGGGTCTTTTTCTAACCGATTGGAAACAAAATTAGATGCAGAATTACACACCAACTATTGTTATCACAGAATGTGACACATTAAATTTGATATATTTAAGCAATTGCTGTTAAGTATTGGTACTTTCCATGTTATCTCTTTTTTGACTTTAGTTTAAAACTTGTGTGGTTTCTGCACTACAGTTTTTGAATCTGTATACCGAATTTTATCCATCTAGCCTTCTTCGTTTTGCAGCTATGTTAACTTACAATCGAGCATCCGGAAGTCTTATGAGCAAATTATGAACAAAAATAGCTGAAAATCTGCAAATTTGGTTTAAATATCATATGTCAAATATTATAGTTCTAGCTCAAAACGCTGTTGAGTTATATTTATTACAGACTTATAAACATAACTCTAAAAATGTATTTTTTGAAGGAAAATTTGAACATTCCTCAAAGTACCGAGTTTTGGAATTTTTGGCGATTGCAATATTCTCTCTATACCCCGTATAAGACAAAGTAGGAATACTTTATTTCATCTGATTAACTGAGATGTGAATAATTTTAGAGCATTTTATTGATAATTCCTTTTCAAATTACAGAAAAACCTTTTAAATTGATGAAAATTCCTTCGTTTCAGATCAATTGATTCTAAAGGTTGAGTTTTCATCTATAAAATAAAGCTCAATATGTGTGTGTGTGTATTGGCGCTCTACAAGCCAGACCATTGGATCTACAGCTACCAAATTCGGCACATGTATACTTTGGGGGGTTGGAAATATGAACTTCTGCGCGATTTTTTCAAATGTTTAATTAGAATTTGAATTAATTGAAAATTAAGCGAAATTTTGACATTTTTCCGCTATAACTTTCGAAAATATGATCATACAAACATGATTTTTACATCAAGGGAAAGATTGAAAAAATCAGATTTAAAATAGTACAAGTGTTTTAACATATAACTTAAGTTTCTATTTTTAACGAATTTTTAAAGAAATATTTTAATCATATTTTACAACAATATATTTCGGATAAAACAATAAAATTTTACAACAAATAAAAAATGATAAACGAGCAACGAGAAAAATAGCTTTTATTAAAAAACTGGCATAATATTGACTGCAGTTCAGATTTAAAAAATAAATCAAATTTTCACTTATATATAATAAGTCACATCATTAAATAGAAAAAAATGTAACTTTCAGCACGTGATTGGGGGAAATTAAATAAATATTTAGTGTTATGTTTTCTAAAAAATAAATGGAAGGCAAAGGTTTCTATGATCGTTTGCAATATCTATATCATTAATTCAATCGATCAGCTTTTTGTTCACGGTAAATATGATTGAATTTATACAGGATACGCATTCAAATTCGAGCCAAATGGTTAATTAGTGAATCATTAGTAACATGCATACATATTGTTTATCACTGTTAACTTGGTCTAAATGAAGAAAATAATTACAATTTATGTATCTTGAGTCAAAAAGTGGATTGAGGAATAACTTTTAGATTCTTTCATACTTATCTGTGTGATTCATATTAAAAAATTTTTTTACTAATATTTTAAACAAAAGTTATTACAACAATCAATCTTCTAAATAAAACATTAAAACTGACTGATTTGTAAAAAAAAGGATTAATTTTAAAAAGGGCTCTTCCAGATTTTTTCTTCAATCACTTTAAAAATATGTATGAATTTCAGACCAATCAATGCACGAAATCACTCCAAGGTTGATAATCAAATGAATATTTGCTTGCGCATATGAATGAGTGTGTGTGTGTGTGTATGTGTGTCTGTGTGAGTGTGTTAGTGCCCCTTCACACCAGACCATATGGTCTAGAGATACCACACTTGGTATATACACTGATGGAAAAAAAATCCCAGCACCAAGAAAAAATTATTGTACAATAGTGAAATTTTAGGAATACATTTGTCTAGGTATTTAATTGATTAAAGCTTCAAGATCACAGGTAGAGCCATTGGCGAGGAGAGCCATTTCAAATGTGAAATGTTGGTACATTAGTAACCGGTGTAACTGCCAGAATTTTGAATGCAAGCATGCACACGTGCATGCATTGTGTCGTACAGGTGTCGGATTTCAGTTTGTGGGATGGAGTTCCATGCCTGTTGCACTTGGGCGGTCAATGCAGGGACGGTTAATGCTGGTTGTGGATGACACTGGAGTGGTCGTCCAATGATGTCTCATACGTGCTCAATTGGAGAAAGATCTGGTGATCTAGCAGGCCAAGGCAACATTTCGACACTCTATAGAGCATGTTGGGTTACAACAGTGGTATGAGGGCGAGCGTTATCCTGTTGGAAAACACCCCCTTAAATGCTGTTCATGAATGGCAGCACAACAGGTTGTATCACTAGACTGACGTTCAAATTTGCAGTCAAGGTGCGTGGAATAACCACGAGAGAGCTCCTGCTGTCATACGAAATTGCTCCCCAAACCATAACTCCAGGAGTAAGCCCTGTGTGTCTAGGCTGCAGACAGGTCACTAGCAGGCGTTCACCTGGCCCCCTTCTAACCAACAAACGGCTATCACTGCGACCAAGGCAGAACCGGCTTTCATCAGGAAACACAACACATCTCCACTCCGTCCTCCAATGAGCTCTAGCTTGACATCACTCACGTCGCAAACGGCAGTGGTTTGGAGTCAGTGGAATGCACTGTACAGGGCGTCTGGCTCGGAGCTGTCCTTCAAGTAACCGATTTGTAACAGTTCGTTGTGTCACTGTGGTGCCAACTGAAGCTCGAATTGCAGCTGCAGACGCAGTACGATTAGCCACAGCCATACGCCGAATTCGACGGTCTTCCCTCTCAGTAGTACCACGTGGCCGCCCGGGACCTGGTCTTCTTGAGGCAGTACCTTTTCTTGACCATTGCCGCCAATACTCATGCACAGTGGATACATTCCTGCCAAGTCTTTCAGCAATATCGCGGAAAGAAAACCCACCTTCTCGTAGACCTACAACACGACCTCGTTCAAACTCAGTGAGCTGTTGATAATGGCGTCTTCGTCTTCTCAGAGGCATCCTTGACTAACATTAACCCACTACGTCAAATCTCAACTGTAATTAACGATCACGAACCTTACAGCGCTTATTTAAAGCAAACCTCATTTGCATGTTCATAGTGTCTCTACTAGCGCCACACTTACGCGTGTAGCTCGAAATTTGAGTCGACGTCATCTTTCAGATATATAAACACGCCTACCAAATTTCATTTATCTAGCACAGCTCCTTCCTAGTGTTGAGATTTTTTTCCCTCAGTGAACATATTTACTTTGGAGGATGAAAAAGTGTACCCAGACGGAGTTTTTTGAAACTTTAATTAATTAAAAATTACGCTAACACTTGGAATTTTTCTACGATAACTTCCGAAATTATTGCAGCACAAAACTGTTTTTTCATTGGTAACAACGTTTTAATCTTTAAATTAATTTCCATTTTTTATGATTTTTAAAAAAATATTATAACTATACTATCCAGAAATTCATTTCTCATAAAATGAAAATAGAATTTAACCTGTAAGAGCAAGTATAATTACCAATTTTTTTTGCTGAAGTAAATATTGTACAGACAGAAAAACTCAAAATTTCTAAACTGTTACTCAACAGATATGTTGAGTTTGTTTTCTTTACTTCATCCCAAGTTAGGAATGTTTGAAGGATCGTTGTGTTTTTCCTTTTCATCAAAACGTCTGCTAATAAGTTGAAGAATCTCCAAGAATTGAAACATGTAGAGATGATTACAGGTTTTACATCGCAGTTTGGACTTGGATTTATTGGATATTTTTGGCACTTGAGCCAGGATGTTGACTATGCTGCTCCAAACTGAATTATTTTAGAATAAAAATGCAAGATTTCATCATTAATAAACAATGTAAAAACTTTTGAAAAAGTTGAAGAATATGTATTTTTTTATTATCCGGATGCAAATGCCACTAATGTGAACCAAACGCAAGCCAAGTCACCAAACGAAGCAAATGACAAGCAATAAGGAATTCGGCGAAATTCTGCATTATTGGTGGTTTCTCGCTGCGCAGTCTAACGGAAAACTTCAAAAGAAAATACTTAAATATCGGGATAAAAAACTATTGCCTTCAAAAAAGCAAACAGATGAGCCTATGGTGCTATATCAGCCAAAAGAGATAATGTCAAGTTGATAGAAAGACTAAATTTGGACACTCATTAAGAATATGGTAAACAGACATATTGCAATTGCATTGAGAGCACATTGGTGCTTCTTTATCAAAAAGTAGATGCCGATAGGTGAATCTATTGACACCTAGACACAAGCGGGTTAAGACAGTGTCTGCGTTTCTATTTGGAAGACATGAAGTTTGTTTTCTCTTAACAGTTTCCATTGCACCTGCCATTTTAAGTGGTAGAGCAAAGTTATATATTTAAATTATTCACTGGGATATTAATATTTTCTCTAGTAGTAGCTGATTTGGAGGCACTTTCCGTCTTCTCGTTAACCCCGATATCTACATGAGAATGCATCCAATACAGAAAAATAAGGAATCCTCGAGAAGAAAGACTATTAGGAAGGTTCAAAATTTTTGAAACCAAATTATGGTTTCTGGAAGTAAATTTGCATAGAAATAAATATTGATATCTATAATTGAAAAAGCGTCAGAAAGAAGCTCAAAAAAGATTGACTTTTATTTTGTAAACTGAAGGTGGTGGCTTTGTCAAACTTTACCCTAAATCCTGAAAACAAAGCATTTGTCAAAATATTATTGGTACAAATTATATCGAAGCGTTGCTCATTTCAAGGCAAAGAAAATTACTTCTTTAAATTTAAAACCTCCATATGAAGAATTATGCTATATTTACTCAATTAGATCTAAAATACTAATATAACACATTATTTCGAAATATCTGCTGAGTAACATTGAAAAGGCTATTGACCTCTTTTATCTGAAAGAAGAATTAAAAGCAGAAAATAACATTAAAATATACGAATTAAAACGATTTGGATTTAGGAAAAATGCAAATATTCTTTTAGAATCTGTGTTAGTCAAACTTTTTGGTATGTGTAACAAATGTTTGAAGCAGAATGACCAAATTTGATCTGATAAAATCCAAACCAAACCAAAATTTTTGGTATCATCATTCCAGAATGCATTAAGGTATGACTAACAAGACAAAGAGTAAATCTGTTTGTTGACAATCCGAGGAAATGCTTAAAATGTTTTTCTTTTTCGCATCCAATCCAGAATGAATTAACATGGTGAAATGCGGTGAAAGAGTGTCAGGGAATGATTATCTTTGTAATAAGCCTGCTTTTAAATACATTAATTGCTTGGACGAGTATAAAGCTACAGACACTAACTTTCTTAAAAGGTTGAACGAGAAGAAATTTTTAAATTTCAGAGGTTAAATCATCCGACATTTATTGAACCGTAACATCCTTTCAGTCTTTCTAATTCAGAGACTAACCTGGCAAAAATTTGTAAGGAGCAGATTGAAAAGCCAGCGGAAAAATTATATCGAAAGAATTGTCCAATATATAAAAGGACTATATTAACAAAACACTTAAATTGAATCAAGCCACAATTTCAGATCAAACTATGAATATTTCGTGCAGAATGACGAAATCTGGTTCTTTTGTTATAAAACCAAGCCAAATCAGTTCATTAACTATGTTTTTTAAGTCTATGTCCGAGAACTTTACTTAAAGTATATTTCCGATATTTCCTACGATGTTTCAAATTAATTAGCTGCCTGCTGTACCTCCGTCAAGTATAGTGAATTATTTCAAAAAGACTGACTAGTTTCAATAATACTGATTGAATTTTAATCATAATATCCCATTCGTAAACAAAATCAGTTTACTGTTAATTTCCTGTTTTGGAAAGCAAATAAATCGGATTTTGAATAAAATTTCATTGCCGAAAATTTTATCTATAAATTTAAAAACGCTTCTTTCCTGCTTATTCTGTAGCCTCTTAGCCGATGCAATTATCTAAAGAACTACATCTTTACCCGAGGAATACCACATGGACGTGGACTGCTCTCTTTCCACTTCCACCACTGTTATATCATTGACTTTTTGTTTCTCTTTCAATCAGATTAGATCAAACTTTGATTTTGTGTCAACTTTCTAAAATTTTTAACAATATTTATAATTTTTTTTCTCTTTACTGTTACGCAGCCTCTTAGTCGATGCAGTTATTTTATGAATTGCATCGTTGATTGGGGAACACCACGTGGAATCGGGCTACTCTCTTTACCCTTCCTCCACCCTCACAATACTGATGTATCATTGACTTTTCAATATTCTTTCAGTAAGATTCTGAACATTAAAAAACATGTGATGAGTACAGTCTCCGATACCCGATGTTATGACCTTCAAATCAGATGTTGATACTTCAGTCATGGCGGCAGACGGTTTCAGCGAGTCTAAATCTGGATTTTAATAATAAATATCAGGTGTAAAAGATTTGTTTCGTTGTGTAAGTCATTATTTTCATGATGGTACAGAGAATGTTCATTTTTCGTGTCAGTCATTCAACTTATCTGGTAGGCCCAAATCGTGGCACATCTTAAATATCATCATAGATTCTACTGTCGTAGGAGTTTTGCACAATGATGGTAGTAAAATAGTCATATCTAGAATAGATTATACAATATTATCGAGTTCTGATAAAATGCAGACCGTGCAATACATGAAACACTTATAAAGAAGCAATAAAGTCGCTTTGAGTTTTAACGCTATACTCATTTAGAATTTATTAGAGATCTCATATTTATAATTATCTTCCTTTTCTGAGCGGTCAGCTTCACATGGAGGTCTAGATGCTGTTATTTCTTAGAAATGATTAGGGATTTAATTTCTGGTATAATCTGCATTTTAAGAGTAGGCAGTTGAATCGGTTGGCCCAATGTTTTGCTTTTATCCATTTGAAAATTTCGTCTATGTCTCCAATGAAATTCCACATCGTGAAACAGTAAAGGGTTTAAACCTATAAAAAATGCGGATTTTTTTTTTCATTTTCTTTTTGGATTTTTATCCTCCAGTGGCTCGCAGATTTAAGACATTCTCCATTCTTTGGTTTGTGATGTGCTTTGATTCCCAAAGCTGAGCACATGAAATGCCACGAAGGACTTGATCTCCCATATCATCTCCACTTCAGGTGTAGCCATCTTGAGAGGAAGGTCTAGCCCCAGGCACATTTTGAAAATCATCAAAGATTTTACCTTTGAGTGATTTTACCTGTGGGTAAACAATTTAACCAGTAGGCTAAGTCTTTGGCAGATCGTGAAAATCACCACCGATTTTACTTTTGGAGAAATGGTGTCTTGCACTTCAGTGCTGTAATAGAATTACGCCCTTTTCAGTAATATCCCGTTTCAACCTCGCAGCAAAATCGGAATCATATTAAACATCAAGTATCAAATACTTAATAAGTAACAATAAAAAGTCTCGGAAACGGCTACCATGGTTAGCATAATCATTCTTTTATTTAGAAATAGAAGTACAGTTTTTACAAACTACTTGAGTTGCAAAATCATAAATGATTCCCAACAGAAAATTTGAACTGTTATCCTCATTGTTTCTTCGATTGTTATATATTTGATGTTGTTTCACATTGTTGGCTTTTTATTTATCGAGCGCATTGTTGTACACAATAATGAATATTGCAATGAATTTTCTTATTATTGTTTTAAGAAAATTGGTTACGATTTAGCAATGATGATTAAGGATCCTGAAATGCTAATGAGGAAGTGTCTGAAATAGAAAAGAGTAAAATTATTTATTTAATAAAATACTGTAGACCGTGAATTTGAAAACTAAACGACAACATGAACGTAAGTAAGAAAGCTTGTAAAGAAATTAATCGATATAAATATATTTTTTTCTAAAAATTTATATGAAACTAATAGAATACGGGAGAGGGAAATTTGTTTTTGATAGATTTCAAAAACAAATAGATACTTCTAGCTTATATTTTATTACAGTATTTTCCCAAATGTTAATGAAAAGGTAATTTTTTTCTATGTGAAGTACATAAAGACAAATAATTGGAAAAGCCTAAAATACTTGATCTCAGTATTTATTAATGAGGATAAATCAAATTTTTTATTCATTTGTCTTTAACCTTTATCATTGAATACCTGGAAAATATAGAATTTAAAACGTTTTAATAAACAATCTCCTAGAATTTGAATCTTAATTTAACCCGTTTTAATCTACATTTAATCCATTAATTTAATTTATTTTTTTATTATTTTATTATATTTATTTGTGTAATTCATAACATGATTTAATACATGTGAATAGTACATTTGTGACACAACAATTAAAAATATTTCATGAATTATTGTTAAGTGGGGTTTAGTTATATAAACGTCCATTGTAAAACAACAGGAGGGCTAGTTTGGGACAGACCTCGTAATTTTGATAATTGGAGAACCATACCATGATGATTTGTTTTCTCTTTTACTTGACATTGATTTTATGCATAATATCTTATTTATATTTTCACTTTATTATTTTAAGTTCACATCCCCTTACTTTAATGAAATCCTCTGACTTTAAAAAATATTTTAAGTTATTACTAGTTTGGCACAGCTTGGCTAGTGCCTTTGCGCCATAAAAAAGCCACCAATCAATCAATTAATCGTAATTTCGAACCATGGTTAGAGGGCAAAGACGAATCCTGGGCTGTCATCCCCTTATTCAAATTTCCACACCACACCAGTATAAGAATATTTGGTCATGACGGATTTAACGGGCATCAGATCCTCTTACATGGCAATTCTTCGCTAGAATCGAATCTGGAACCCAATATCCTCCGATTCTGAAACCGAGACTATACTACCAGGTCACCACACCCTATATTATTGTAAGGAATTTTGACTATATAATTATCTGAAATTCTCAACAATATAATTTTCCGTTGAAAATTTGTGTCAAATTTCAGGATACTGCTGTTGTATTTTTCTTTAATGGAAATCCATTTCAGATAATGCTCTGCTCTCTTTCGACGGGGGAAAAAAGGTGGGAAAGAATTACCATAGTTAAGAAAAAATCTTTGAAATAAAAGCCAGATTTTTTAATAAATCACCTTTTCCCCCTCTCTTTCCCCCATAGTTCGCTTTCTCCGTGACGCTTTAAGTAATTGCCCGTTGTTACATTTTTGTATCTCTTAGAACAAAAACAACGGAAATGTATTTAACTATTTTTAAACTGCTTCCGACATTTAAAGCGAAAGGAAATACTTTTTTTACATTTATTTTATTTTATTTTTTCTTATCCAAGTGAAACTTTATCCCATAAATATTTAAAATATTGTCAAGCGGTTGAATTCAAACGACGCTGTCTTTAGAATGAAGTTATTTTGCCAGAATACTAAACTGGCGCCTTATCCATAGTTATTTTTGTTAACCAGTCGATAAATATTTCGCTTTATATTTATTGATGAATTCGATTGAAATAAAATATCCGTAGGATTAAAAAAAATAAATTTCGTTTGTTTTCTTTTTTGGAATATTGAAATGTTCTTATTTTATTACAGTTTTAAAATGTTATAATATTTCGAATTTGATATTGCGCAAAAAATTACCTTCTTATTGCAGAATTTCAAAATTTTAACTTGGAAGAAATTTGCCTAGTCTGGCACAACATAGCCAAATTATGGTCGTTTTGCCAAAAAACTAAACTAATTCAGAATCATTCAAATTAAAGTATTTTAAAAATTAGTTTCCTCACTCACATTTGATATGATTGTCAAAATTTTACTTTCTTTTGCTTTTTCCCTTTAAAAAAACTCGAGTATTCATTAATGGTTGTAATTTTTTTTTTTGCTGTTCTTGAAAAATTCAGGATGGTGTTTTTTGCTGCAGAACAAAATACCTTTAAATTCCAAAAACATGCGATTGTATTATCAAAGAAAAGACTGTAAGGCAGAATCTATTTCTACACACAAGAAGTTTTAATTAGTTGGAGGCAAGGCTAAGAAATATCCCATATACTATAGAAAGGCATGCCTTAAAGAATACAGTTTTTTGGTAACTAAATTCAAAACAGATTATAAAAATGCTTAAATAAATAAATATAAATACTTTAAAAGTGTAATACACAAAGAAGAATACCTCATAATTATTCGATTTTTATGACAAAACTACAAACGTAAAGAGCTACATGAATGAAATTTGGTAAGGAAATTTAGCTTCTTAAATTTAGCTTTTCCTCAAATATTGAACGAAATTTGTCTAGGAGCTGTCTTATAGTCTGTTTGTACTTTCGAATGCATATCAGCCCAATATGTCAAGAAAGCAGCGATATAAAATATCGAATCTTCAACTATAAATCTTTCTTGTGCCAAATTTGGATTTAAATTGGTCTGAAAAAAGCATGAAAGAGAAATTCCTTCTTCAGATATTATTGATGGAATTATCGTGATAAAAAATATCGCCAAGAATGCCAAATATATATATTATCAATTGTTCTTCAATGCCACGGAAGGCATTCCCTGCCTTATCCAAGAATACAAATTTCATGCAGTTTAAGGAGGATTTCACTTTTATTAGATAATAGATAATGACTTTATGGGGAAAAAACTCCAACATTTTTTTCATTCAGCTCGGGACCTTTCTAGACAGGTTGTTGTAATAGTGTATTTGTTTTAAGGATTTTGGTTACCATGTTTACTATTTACGCATCTTTAAGCAATTTGCATAAGGGGATGAGATTTTTCCGGTTGATAGTTGATCTAATAACCCTGAGGAGTATAATAGCAATGTAGAGTTGGATATAGTCTGCTGAATATTGGATGGGTCTCCTACGGGTAGGCCTGCTCCGTCACCGATATGATACATCACATACAGGATACATAGATACATCACATATATGGTACACAGATACATCAGAGCTCAATGCAGTTCCCACCAATGCTGTATATCTATATCACTCAATTTTTCCATATGCTTTCAGGCTGGGCGGTATTAGCTAGTTTGTAACTATCCGTATACCTTATCAACGATTAAATACTTGTTGTAACTCCATCAACTTATTGATTTCACTTCTATCAATTCCCACTGGTATATCCAAGAAGAAGATTTTGATTTGCGCTATTACACCAGAGAATTTATCAGTTTTCAGCGCTGTTCATAGTTTGTTTTTGAAAAAGAATAAAACCAACATTCTGTCTATCTTTCTGTTTGTATTAAACTCTGAAATCCTAAAAATGGAGTCACATCTTAAAATGGGGAATACACCAATCAGCTTTAGAAATTACGAGTTCGAGTAATGCCAGGTATTACAGCATTAAAGAAATAGTGAAAAAGTCAGAACATTCAGCAAAAAATTATAGTTTTAAAAATGCAGATGGAGTGCTCAACTTGAAATAGCATGTACATATTTCTAGTAACTGGGCTGGGAAAGTACAGATTCCAAGATCACAAATGTACGCTTATTACATGAAGCAATAAAGAAAAAAAAATATACACAATTATACGGACTCAGAAGTGTATTAAAATATTTTGGAAATACAGAAAAAAAAACACATGGGAGTGATTATTGTATATATGAGATTTTTCGAGAGGACATACTTTTCTGTTTTCATATATCTTTCCAAACAAAAAAATTTTAGATTGGACTGAAATGAGTTCAGTTTTAAATACGATTAACGCATTTTTGACTCCAGCATGATAGTATAGGAAACTTCGTACCGTAGTGTTGGAATGTAAATATTCTAAGATTACCTTTTCTTATTCCTATTTTAAATTGAATATGAGTTACATTAAAAATGCATATTTCTTTCATTTTTGGAACCTCTACCCGTTAATTAAAATCAAATCAAATATTTATAAAATAAATCTAATAAAGTGATAATTTTGTTTCTCTGTAAAATTTGGAACATAGTACAATAATACTTCTTACTGTACTCAGTATGTTTCTTAGTTTTAATTGCAATTTAATTATTATTTCTTATATAAGAACAAACTTTAACTTTGTGTCAATTTTCAAAATTTTTTAATAATATTTATACATTTTCCCTGTTACTGTTCAGTAAACACTTAGCCGATGTGATGCAATTATCAGAATAATTGCATCGAAGCCCAGACAGCACCACGTGGGGGTGGGCTACTCTCGTTCCCCTCCCGCCAATCCTCCCACAACTGCTGCGCCATCGACTTTTCAGTTATCTTTCAGACCAGTCGTGTAGATTCAGTGCATTATGATGGACACAGCTTTTGGCACATGATGTTATGGTGCACTCTCAGCTAACAAAACTTCAATTTAGATTTTAATACGTTTTTAGTTCCCACTTTGCGACCAGTATGGTTGTCAGGGAGGTCAAGTCCCTGACACATTTTAAAAAACACCAAGGAGTGAACCTCTGGTACAATCCCCACTGTAGAAGCAGCAAGTTTAACTGGTATTCCCAGTCCTTGACACATTTTAAGGCCTTATCACAAGGCGAAATATCGTCCACACTTTTAGATAACAATTTTTCGTTTCTTTCCTCAAGAACCGGCCAAGCAAGGTTTTCATCATCGTCAACTTTTTTTAACCAACTTATAAATGCCGACGACAGTGATGGAAGTATTATCCTCGAACAAATTTCAACCAATCATGTGAAACTTACACACGTGACGTCACTTTCGTTCACATTTGCTTATGAAAAGTGTGGACAATATTTCGCTGTGTGATAACGCATTTAAAGATCATTACCGATTGAACGGTGGGATGGGTTTTGAGCTCTGGAAGTTTTAATAAATATCTGTCCAGGGCAGTGAGTTTAATGTTGCCGAGTTCTGGTAAAAGATCAACAAATATTTATAAAGAA
This sequence comes from Argiope trifasciata, assembly GCA_026543055.1. Classification (NCBI taxonomy): domain Eukaryota; kingdom Metazoa; phylum Arthropoda; class Arachnida; order Araneae; family Araneidae; genus Argiope; species Argiope trifasciata. Next base: position 1,280,798 of record JAPMOQ010025180.1, on the reverse strand, counting down.
ATATCAAAGTGACAAAAACAATAGCAGTTAAAGCTACAATCATAAACAAATCCATATAAAATTTCTCAATGAATAGTGAGAAACACAGACTCAACAAACTACTTGAGTTACAAAATGAAGGAATTTCAATATAAAAGTGTAACCGATAACTTCATTGTTTCTTCGATTGCCATATTTTAGACATTCTTTTCTAATGTTGGGCTATTGAAAAATTATTCTCATAATAATAGACTCTAAAATAAATTTTTTTGATTATTATTTTAAGAACTTTATTACTATTAAGTGCGATGACTGCTGGAAGGGGAGAAAGTGTATTTGAAAAGAAAATTAATATTATATACTTTATGAAATTTTACATTCAGTTCCTTCAAAAAATAAAATTTTTATGAGATACCTTTAGAAGTTTTTAAAGCAAATGATTAATTCGCACTTTATATAGAATTTCCAGAAAAATATTAAACGGGTAAATCATATAAATAAAAGGGAGTGAGAGTTTAATTTAAAAATATATTTTAAGGTTTTCAGCTTCTCTTATCATTGTAGTCTTTTATTTAAAGACATTGCAAATATCACTTAATATTTTGCATCTTGTATGAAGTAGTATATGATGAAAAATTATTGTAATGATAAAAAAAATTAATTTCAACATTTTCCATAATTAATTTGTTTTCAAACTTTTTTTGAATTTTTAAAACTGAAATACTCAGATGCATAAATATTATTTCTTGTCTTTATTATTAATATTGCAGTTCTGTATCATTTAGATCGAGATCGAATAATGTTATCGTTCCGTTTTATTTGAAATCTACGAAAATATAATATTACATTATTAATAAAATATTATGTTATTGCTGAAGCAAAAACAGCTAGTTTAAATGAAGAAACTTTTGTTCCGTTTCAAGACTTAGATAAAACTTTAAAGCAATATTCGATTTGTATGTGGCAACGCTTGGCGCAGCTTGCCCAGTATTGGCCTCTGCGCCATAAAAATATCACATATCATCATATCACAAACGTTAAGAATGTCCCTAAATAAATTTTAGTTTTGATCCACTCACTAAATTTGCAAAATTTTATTTTATACTAGAGAATACTGAGTATAAAAGACAGAGTGGCCTGATTACTAACTAAAATTATACTACTAAAATTACATATAAAAATTGCTCACCTTCATACTATAAGTTCGTAAAAGTAATTTTTTTAATATAACCTGCATCTACGGAAATCCACAAGTTGGAGAGTATTTACGTCAGACCAAGAAGCTTTTGGTAATCGTAAAATCAGTCGATGGCTTATATAACCTGACAGTCCGGATTTTTGATTCTTTATTCCAGATTCGAATAAAATGACTTTTCATAACCCTCTTTTGTATTTAATTAAATGGATCGTAATTATTTTTTATTCAAATATTCAAAAGCAATTTGATTTACTCTTTTAAAATTAGTTTCTGAAGAATTATTCTTCATGATTTGTTACTACGTGTTGAATATAGTCTTCTGAATTCAGTGAATAATTTAGGTTATCTTATGTAATTTATCAACACTGATTTTAAGCCGAGTGTTAGCGTCTCTTTTTTTGATAGCGTTATCTACTGCCAGGAGAGTGTCTTGGCTACTCATGCTTCACTGCCCTTTTCATGGGGTAGATTTCATTCTATCATTTACAGATCGCAATTTAGACCCGAGTTAGAGAACGAGACCTCTGAATCAATACCCCCACCAGTAGTATTGTTTCGATTTTGAGGACTTTGTGGCTATGTGCATCAGTCATCATATACCCAGAGGATCTTCGGCCGGCGAAGTTCAAACTCACAATATAAGGGAAGAGAATCTAACATCCTAACGTCACGTTGTCTCGGTTTAGTTATATTTTTTAATTCTCTAAATGTTATTGAATCCACTATTTATGGATGCATGCTGCTATTTTCATGAATACTAATTGTAAGGACATACGTTTTTTACAAGACCATGGTGGCCTCAGAATTTTTGGTTTCCTGTTTCGACTAAAATTCTGCCTTTTTTGTGTTGCTATTCCCCATTATAAAAATATTGAGATGAACATCTTCATACTAATCTGGTTTGCCACTTTAAGTGTCATCCCCGTTGTTCCATCACAGTTGGATTATAACAACAGTCCCTAAAATATTTCAGATTTTGATTTATAAAAAGAAACTTTAAGTACATTCAACTACAGAGTTTTCAAATTGCTATTCGAACTTAAAAACCTTTTTCTACTACCTTGACCATCGTACATTGAGGTACAGTCTTAGTCTTTTTAGATAACAATTAATATAATCAACAGTCATTGGATCTTACCCCATTAAAATGAATTACACAAGATGTGTGAGCCTATTTGTCTCCATTCTGAACTAAGCCGCTTCAGTATTTACAAATGTTTTAAGTAATTGTCATAAGTCCTTTGTCTAATGTCTTTTTCGTCTTCTTTCTTTTTCACCGAGCACGACCTCGGCGAATGTCCAACACAAGAAGAGACCTGTTCATCGCCCTCGACAACAATGCCGAGGCGCCAAGCAGTGTTCCTGTCTTGAATGTTTGCATTCATTAGGGTCCACTCCCTTCGCCGCAGAATCGATATCTGATTTCAGAGCAGGATGAAATGATTTCACTCGGACCTCCTTGAATAATAGAACCTTCATTCTTCACTCTCGAAATAGATGGCGAGCCGAAAGCCTTTGTTTCTTTCTTCCCCTCTTTTTTATTTCCTTCACTTCTTTTCACCCGCCGTTTGCCGAAACGGCGCTTGAATATGGAACGTCTGTTTTAGTCACTTTGGGAAACTACAGTAGTTCTCAAACATAGAATTATTTAGCCTACTCATCTGAAATTGTGTTATCTGTAATTCAAATTTTGAAATTCGATAGAGCTTTAATTCAATAATTTATCTGAAAATAAATCTTACCTAAGAGTTTGTTTAAAATAAAAATTATCTGATCATTTCTTCATAAATGTATGGATCTTATTCGAGATATTTTCAGTGTTCCGATTGTTCAAATCCATTCGAACTTTTAATGTTTGGTTTATGATAATCTTTTTGCATAATTATCTCTTTAATTAATGCTATTTCGCGCTATGATGTCTGTAAATTAAATGAATCGACTTTCCCTAAAAATTACATTACCTGGCTAGTTTTGTATTAACCTTCGATGCATTTTGCTGTACTGTAGTACTGTAAAATTATATTTTAAATTGCTGGATCGTAATTTTAATATTCTATTTTGTTGGATTCCTGGACATATTGGTATCCCTGTGAAAGATCAAGGTGACCTTGCCGCGAAAACAGTTAGTTCAAATGAAGAAACTTTTGAAATTTAGATCAAATTTCAAAGCAATATTCGCTTCGTATATGGCTTGGGACTCGCAACTTGATAATAAATTGCATCCAACCATATTTCTCGTTTTAAGAATGACTCTCATAGCCGTAGAATGACTGCTGTGTTATCAAGGCTTCTCGTAGGCCATACTTATTTTATTCACAAACATTTACTTCATTCAGACAAAGCTCCAATTAGTGCATAATGTATTACTATAATTTCTGCTCGGCATATCATATGCCAATGCCCTAAATACCACTGTCTAAGAATATTTCTAAGAATTCCTATTTTCATTTTGTTATTTTAACTTTATATCCTCTCATCGTAATGAGTAAGTTTTTTGTATCTTAATTTTTT
>JAPMOQ010025180.1:1250710-1276710 GCA_026543055.1 Argiope trifasciata | reverse complement strand
CGATTGGTTTGAAGAACGTTCCGGACAATTCCGGCGCATGATCTGGCCACCTAGATCGCCCGATATGAATCCCATCGAGCAATTATGGGACATCATCGAAAGGTCAGTTCGTGCCCAAACTCCTGCACCATCCACACTTTCACAATTATGGACGTCTATACAGACAGCATGGCTCAATATTCCTGCAGAGGACTTCCAACGACTTGTGGACTCCATGACACGTCGAGTTGTTGCACTTCGCCGGGCAAAAGGAGGACCAACACGATATTAACAGTCATCCCATGACTTTTGTCACTTCAGTGTATTTATCACTTTCAAATTAATTGTGTCTGTTCGTGTTTAAACAACTTGAAAAATATATATTATCAGCTGCTAAAATACTTTAAACTATGTAAGAATGGTATATTATCTTCATTGATTCAATAAATGTACTGCTGAAAAAAATAAGAAATTAAAATCTTTACACATCTTTCTTGTCCAGAAAGTCTTATTTTGCAAAATAACTTCAACAGAATAACATTTTCACCGAAAATGTCCTACTACTCTACTATTAAAGCTAGACTAACTGTATAGTTTAGACGATTTCAGAAAATTTCAATTGCTGTTTCCAGATAAATCATAAACCAGATAAATCATATGTGCAACGAACTTGCACCAGAGAATTGTTGATTGGTTTGAAATAATGAAATTCAAAACTTTTTCGAAATATTTTAAAGTTGTTATAAAGCTGTCGTGGTGAATTTGACTTGCATACGAATAGAATGCGCCGGTTTATATTATTTCTATCATATGTAAATATATAGATTTCAGGAACTCAAATTCTTTGATGTTGATGAAGAATTGAATTTAAAGGCATTTGAATAGCAAAAACGCAGGAAACAGTTTTAGATATTGTAATGTAATTTTACAATATTATCTTCACAGGAATTCTGCAATAAAATATCATCCTTTTTGTATTACATGCATAGTTTAAGCAGTGAGGATTTAAACAAATTTTCAAATGTCTTTACTGATGAAAATAAAATAGTTTCCAATAAAATAATTTTTAAACATACTATGTGATAAACTTATTTTCAATTGCATCTAGGTCTAAATGAAATCCAAACTGTTTTCCATGTCTTCTGTCTATTTTACTTTGGCTTTACTAGAACATATTCATAGATTAAGTAAATGAATAACAAATACATTGAGTCTTATTTCGATATTGTACTGATTCAGCAAACTAGAAAAAATAATGCTTTCTATAAGAATTTCTGAGATTTTGTTTTATTGGCTTTTCCTTCTTTAGTATTCCCCTGGGGGGGCGCACCTTGTAACTGAGGATGATAAGCTTCCGGCATGGTAGTTAATTCTTGCCAAAACTTTGGGTTATACAAAAAGGTAGAGATCTGTCTTCTCTCATCGATGATGGGACGTACTTCCTCAGGGAATGATTGTACCATGGGCGGGGATAGCCATTAGGGCTCAACAACAATTCCCGCCAGTGTATCTGACTCTACGATCCGGTCATTTAGGTTTCATCGGTGCGCTTTCAGATGAGTCTCAGGGACTACGACTTCCCTCTTTATTATGGATGTTTATATTTCTTAATAATTATTGTATTAATTGTGGATGGATTTTAAATACATTTTTTAAAATCATTATAAAAGAAATATGAATAATTATTCATTGAATAGGATAGAGATAATAAGTCAATTTTTCTGATCTTAATACAGAAAAAAAAAATCCGATTCAGATTGGAAAAAGATTAATGTTAATTTCTCGCACAACACGTCGACGGACCATATCATTTTCTCCTCACACCACATCCATTTTGATCATTATCTCTATAATATTATTTCTGAAAATAACCACACCATGTTCGACACACACGTTTATTACAACACAATACAGAAAAATATACATCAATACATCGCGTCAAGTGATTGCATTGAGTCACGTGATAACATTGAGTCAAGTGATGAGGTGGAGTGGAGAAAGGGCACGAACTATTAAGATTATTCTTTTCATCCCGAGCATACGTTATTCTTTAATTTGAATGCTAAACGAGCGGGAGAGGTCTCCTTCCACCCCTCTCAGCTTTTTCATATATTCTCTAGTAAATTTGTTAAGCCTTACATAGCATTATAAACAATTTAAACAAGTAGCCCATAGTTCTTTAGAGAATTGGCATGAAATTTGCTCTTTTACTGAATTAATCACGTCAACCTTGGCGAATTTATTTGGAGAGCAATCCCTGGGTTAAGGTTAATAGTATCCGAAAATCGAATTTGTGTTTTAAATATGTTTTCCTCAACCGATTGAAATAAAAATATGATAGAAAACCACATTTCCTAGGTACGGTAGGAGGTAAGTACCTTCTACCGTATTGATATAATTAAGTCAATGCATGTTTGAATTATTGAATCTTTGTTTTTGAAAGCACATATCATCAGAAGGTCAGCTCTTTCTTGGATGTAGTTCAAAATTTGACAGCTGTATACACTATAATAAATCTGTGAATCATATTTTATCTACTTAGTTCTCTTCGTTTTGCAATTATCGTGTTAACTTACATTCGAACAGATGGACTGCATCAAAACGGATTATTCTATAAATTTGATAGAGATCAGTAAATTTGATGTAACGTCCATATACCAAATTTCATCCATCTAGCTCAATGCGGTTTTGAGCTATCGATATCAAAGGCAAACAGACGGACATTTTTCAAAAATGTGATTTACTTACTCAGGGAGATCTGAAATAAGGAAATTTCCCACAATCACAAATTAGTATCTTTTGATGATCATCATACTTTCTCTATTTACGAATATGAGAAATTAGGCATAATATTACTTTTCCTGAAAATAAATTCATATTGCCTGAGATATTTCAAGTATTCATTTAAATTTTTATTTCTATTTACCTCAAAAATAAATGATCATATTTCAAATTCTTTCTTTTTAGCTTTAAAGGACAACAAAATATTTTATTCATAAACAACCAAAAGAGTGGAAAATATTTAAACCTTGTTTTCCCTCCAATTAAGCTCTCAACACAAAGAACATACCAAATAAATGCAATGAAAATTACGTTATTTATTTCAATTCATTGAATTTTATTTTTCAAACAAAGCATCCAGTGCTTCGGGAATAAGTATGGTAAAATCTGTTTGAATGAAACATAAATATTCTTTTGATTAAAGGTTCAACACAGCTACTTTTTAAATTCCGAGAACATGGTGATTTATTAATTCCCCCGAGAAATTTATACGAAGTAAAATTACTGTCTTTTGTTACGAATCTATTAAATGAAATGCTTTTAAATCTACATATATTATTTAAAGCAACCGCCGAAAATCGGTTTGCAACTTCTATTAGAACAGTAATTTAACGCTGCCATAAAATGTTACTGTAACATTTGCAGCTGTTCTAGGAAATGAAGGAAGATTTTAAATATCGTATGATCTCTAAAAGAATATTGATAAACAATAATAATTATAAAAATTTAAATAAAATAAAATATTCATTTCAAAAAGCTTAATTAAAAAAATTTAAGTGTGATGTGAATAAGGTTAGAAAGTAAATGATTTTTTTTCAATTTGATATTTGGCCTTAACTTTTACAAATTTAATTTAATTTAATTTTAATTAAAGAAACCTTAGTCGGCATATGCATGATCCAAGTGTTTATTTATGTGTACTTAAGAACGGAATAAAAATGCATACACATAAAAAAAGTTATGAGTATTCTGTATTTGAGGGGTTTTTTTATGCATTTCTCTGAAAAAGACCATATTTGTATTCGAAACCAAAACGTTTGCAATTTTAAGTAAAGGTCCAATTAAAAAATGTAATTATTTAAAAACATTCTTAACATTTGCAAAATGATTTCGTAATATATTAAACCAAAATTTTATCATAAATTATTGAAAAATTATAAAATACTCTTTCTGACGCTTATTTGGTATACTTCTCCACAAACATATCATTAGAAATTTTTTTACAATGCCCGGCCAATGCTAGATCTTCAAAGATTACACGTTTCTAAGTAGGATCCATAAAGCAGCACGAATATTGTCTCAATTTTTTTTCTAAACTCTTAAATAAAAAGTATTGACCTCCCCGCACAATTCTGCTTAAAATTATGCACTTTGGAATAGCCGTGAATGTCAAGAACATTAAAATTTTTATTTTTAGAATCCTACATATATGTATTTCGAAGAGCGGTGTACTTCAAACTATGGTGCAAAAAACTGGTACTCTTGCATCAAATGCAAGGCATTAGCGAAAAATAAATCGAAATATTGTCCTTTGGTGCGAATCCAGAGTTTTAGTAAATTTAACATGCTATCTTTGTGTATTTATTTATTGGAAACTAATTACTTTCATAAAGTTCAGAAATGCTTTAAAAACACACACACAGAATTTGTGTTTTAGTCGCATTTTTTTCAACTGATATGAAATCAGAATTTGCATATAATACAAACTATAATTGTAGTCTCAAAATCTATCTCAAATTATATTTCCTTTATATATTCACTGAATTTTTGAATTACTGCATTTACATTGAGAGGAAAACATATATCGACAGATTAACAATCCCTTAAAAGTTTTCGTTGAAAATTAGCGGGAGTAGTACACCCAAAACTTCTTCACATAGGATTTAATAAAGGTCTTATCCCTGAGAACGCCTTGCATGTCATTGGCTTACGACAGTTTTGAAATATTGATCTTTTGCGAGAATTTAGCATTTTAACTGAACTGGATCCCTGGCGAATTATTTTACAATTAATCCCTGTAGTAGTTAATGGAATTTTAAAATCTATTTTGTATTTTATTCTCATTTTTCTTGATTGGTTGAAACAAAAATTTGACACAAACATACATTTGTAGTAACAAAATCGCATGTCAAATCTAATATATTCATATCTTTGCAGTTTTGAGTTATCACGTGTTTCTGTAAAATACAGAACGACATATGACTAACCCTTTGTAGGATATGACACAAAATTCGTAACGGGTCTACGCTTTAAATATTAAATCTATGAACAGAATTACATCTTTCTAACTATTTTCATTTTCTAATTATTGCGTTAATTTATATTAAGTGGGTAGACAAATTTTCTCCGAATGGAAATCTGAAAATCTGAAAATCGAGAAATCTGGAAATTTCTGGTAACGTTAATACATCAAATTTCATCCATCATTTTCAAAACATATTTTTAAATCATCTTTGCCATAGACAAACAGTTTTCTATCATATGTTTTTTGAATTCAGAGAGGAATTTTATTTCTCTATACTTTTTATATAAGAAAGGAAAAATAAGGATTTACATTTTCGATTCTAAATCTGTACCACAAATTTTATCGATTTAGATATGCTTTATCTGCTTATGTTTTGTGGTTATATCATTAGATCTCTCTTTATATTTTATAGTTCTATATTAAATTTAGTAGTTTGGACACTAGCATGACAAGTTTATTGGAATCTATGAGATAACATTTTCAAAGGGCCACTCCCGTTGGTTGACTACAGCAATTTTTGCATAGAATGGCATCAAAAACGTCATTGACTATATAGAAATATGGTAGAAACCCTAAAAATTTCAATGCACTTTTTAAAAAACTTTAATTTTTCATATATAATTGATGTGTTTTTTTATTTAATAATCATGTTAATTTAAAAATGATTTACTTTTGTCTTAACACATATATTTTGCAGAAAATTATTTTATTTTTAGAACTTTATATATTATATTTGATTTATATACATATATTAAAGTCAATTCTACTTAGATCAACAAATATATATGACAAAATCACTACATTCCTTCCAATTTTCCATTTTCCTTTCAACATATGGTGTTGGATTATTATTTTTGTTTTTTACTAAGTATTCGCGTTCTTTTTCTCCTTCATTCATTTTTTTCTCTTCGTTTTCTAATTTGTGAAGCTGAAGATCGCTTGTAATTTCTCGTCGCAAGAATTTAACTTCCATTCTTCACCTTCAAGTAAAAAATACTGAAATCCTTGCATTTGACCGGTCGAGGTACTGCCTGATGTTTTCTATTTTCATTACAAACTACTAAAATTCCATTTAAAGTAATAAACACAAATTAAATTTTATTAATGAATTGATAGTTTGAAAAACTGTATTAACATTGAGCATCATCCACAAAGAGTTTACCAGAATGTATTTGAACTTGAGTGGATGAATAAAGAATATTTAATTAGCAACTGAAAATTTGAACAAGAGATATATATATATATAATGGCATAATATAAAATGGCATGAAGCATAAAATTTAAAGATAAATAACTATCGAAATCGAATTATTTTTTATCAGAGAAGCTGTAGATCAGTTCGAAAAGCTGTTAAATTTGTAAATTTATGTTATTGAATTGTTTACACAAAGATAAAAAGGAAAATTGTCTCAGAAACAAGGAATAATTGTCCTACAGAGTTAATTTGTTGAAAAGAACTTTAAAAAATTTACATTCGAGCACAATAAAAACCGAATTTAGTTAAAGCTTTTCTTCTTTAGTTTTCCGCAACCTGTAGGGAGAGTCCCGCGATGATCTGTCGTAAACGGGCATGCAGCCAGAATAAAGTGTTTCATGGAAGAGTAAAATAGAAAGATTGTGTTTCCTTTTTCTCTGTTAATGGTAGTAATTATTTAATAATATGCATCATAATCTTAAGTGAATATTCATTTCTTTAAATGTAAAATTTGTGAAATGTCATTTTGCATATTGATTGAAAGAAGTCTTTGGTAAACTTACAAAAAATGTTAGTTTTAAGTTTCGAAGCGTTTTAGGATATATGGTATGTGCTTTTATATGAGAAAGCAATTGTAATACCTTTATAAGTTCGAGATAGAAACAGTTTTCACAATGTAAGAATATATAAGTATGTGAGGAAAATTATTAATAGTGAAGTTAACCCCTTGACATATGAATTTTACACACCTTTTTACATAGATGACATATGCAGTTTGAGATATTTATTATTATTTTGATTCCTTTAATTATGAAGCATTTTCAATTAATTTTTGCATACCGAAATTACTTAACATTTCCCATAATTGCCGATTTAAAATTAAATATTCAAAGCGAAGAGTAAGAAACGACATTCAATGCAATGAGTTTAATCATAGATTTAAAAAAATCGCAGTAAAACAATGAAAAAATCACGGAACTGTTCAGAGAATGAAATTTACAAAAAGTATAAATATGCAGAATATAATCATCAAAACCCCCCAAAAAAGGTATTTGAGGTTTCATTGACCATAGCTGATATTTTTCAAAATGCTTGCAATGAAGTGCATACTTCTTTAGTAATGGATATTTGTCATTAATTACTTCAGTTTAAACTGCTGATGAGATGCGATTTACCGAAAAGGGAATTCTCTGGAGTTGTGCACACATACGATTTGTATCTAACAAGTCTTTAGAGACTTAAGGGCTTATGATTCATCAAGGAAAACTCAGAGCGAAAGTATGAATAAACATTTGTGAAAAAATTCAGCCAGACTATCAACATTGTATTTCAGACCTCTAATAGCTTCTTATTAGTTTTCAAGGGAAAAGAATAATTAAACATGTACTAAAAATCATATATGCTAATATTTCAAGACTGATTTGCCTGTTATCCTATTGTCTTTAAAAATTTACTCTAAATTTTAATAACGATAAAAGCACTCATATATATGTACTAACCAGCTGCTATCAGATATATCTCAGGGCCCGTTTTCATTCGGCTTTATGGTTTAATTTTAGTTTAAATTAGTAATATAAGCGTTTTATATGAAATAGCAATGCTACGCCTATTGGAATGAATCTTGTAATCCTCCTTGTTGGAGCTTTAGCCCACATTATACAAACTTTCGTACCATACCAGCAGGATGACATTTGGCCCTGACTGATTTAACAGTCATTAGATCTGAGCATGGAAACTCTTCAATGTAATTGGATTTCTAAGCTGAATTCCTCTGTTCTGAAGCCAAGACTGTCCAAATCTATGGCCTTTGTACCAAAAAATCAAATTAATCCAAATTGATGTCAAGGCATTACCTCCAGGTCCCCATCGCTTTCTTGGTTTGATGTGAAAAAAATTGAAAGAAATTCGAACTCTTGTATTTATAATTGATCTGTCTGTTTTTATTTAACTTTTAAAAATTTACTTACTGAAAAACAGTGCAATGTTAAATAGCAAATAAAAAGTGTATTACTATAATGCGTGTGTCATTATAGTTATTGACTAAAACAATAAAATGTATTGTAGTAAAATTTACTTAAAAATTATTCGAATTTTTTTTAAAAAATTGGAGATTTTTTAAAATCATAACTGAAAAGTTAATTTTTGAATTTTAAGCTGATGTGAAAATACTTTTGCTTAATAATATAATCTGAAATTACTCAGGAAAACACGTCAACATTTTGATTAATTTTTAATTGATCATAAATTAAAATAATAATAAATTTTATTTGATTAATTTAACTAGTAAATTAAAAAAATAATAATTTTTTTAATTAATAATAAATTTTATTGGATTAATTTAACAAAGAATTCTAATTATAAGTTTAAAAACTATTTTTAATGAGATTTTTTTTTCCAAAAAGAAATTTTCTGTCGAATTTGCATCAATTTTAACTATCTGTCTTGTAGAGAATTTTGCCCGATTATAATCCATTTAATACTTTCATAGTATCTTGAATGTCCTGATTTGTACTTTGTGTATGAGTGCATAAATATTTTCATGTTAATGAATCACTGATAATGAGCCAGTTGCATTTATCAACTAATTCAGGTAAGATAACTCCAATGCAAGCGGGATGACCCTTTTACCCATCTTAAACTATTTAAAGGCTCCTCATCATAACATCATAGTTTGAGATCGTTATTAATTATGACAGCAGGCACATCTAGAACATATTAGAGACCCGCTCATCATGTAGCGATTAGTTAATTATACGTTGCTGCACTTGTCTATCCTCAGAATATCCCAAGAGATGTAGCCCATAATGAGAATGTATATCAACGTGGAGTAAATATCAATGGACATACTTTTATTCTTTCATTTTTCTACACAATCCTTAGACATTTTACCGATTAGTAATATTTGAGATATGTTGAATTATCCTTCCCAATCTTATTTGATATTGTTACATTTATTAGATTAAAATCATGATTTGAAGCCGTCCATTTTTTAAAAGATTTTCTTTTCGTGGATTTACTATTTTTCTCTGCTGGGTTCCTTCTCACGTAGGTGTCGGAGGCAACGAGATTATGGATAGTGCCACCAAACAGCTGCTACTACAAAAAATATTAGTATCCCCGCGAATAATTAAAAAAAAAAAACATAACTTTGCTCTACCTCTCAAAATGGAAGACGCAATGGGATCTGTTAACAGAAAATAAACTTCGCAGTGTTAAACGTTGTGATGAACTTTGATTACGTATTTCAAATAGCAAAGCAGATACTATCTTAATCCATTTGCGTATAGGTTACACTAAATTCCTCCATCAGCATCTACTTTCTGAAGAAAAGGCATCAATGTGCTTTGTATCATATGTTTATTATATTCTCAGTGAATGTCATGTCCAAATTTTAGTACACATCGTTTATATCATTTTTGCAACTTCGCATTACCTCTTTTGCTTGATAAAACACCACATGCTCATCTTTTGGCTTTTTCAAATCAATAAGTTTTTATCCCCATATTTAAATATTCTACATCTTTTTCAAAGTTTTTCACATTGTGTTTCATAGCTCAAATGCAATATTTTAATCGGAAAAAAAAGTACAGTTTGGAGCAGCATTGTTAACACCATAGCATTTGGGTCGATAAAATCTAAAAAAATTTAAAAGTCCAAATTGAAGCTGCAAGAGAGCTATTTTTTGACTGGCGATAATCTTGATCTGTGATTAAGATAACGATACCTGATCCCAAATATAATCCAATCTGGCTCTAATCAAGACACGTACAAAGAAAGTACATTCTGTAATAGATGCAATGAGGTTAGTATCTCTGGACTATTATTTTGCAAATATGTTAGGAGACGTTTAAAGCTGATCAATAGGGGAAAACTCTGACTTTTCATTTGTGTCATACTTTTTCTACCGTAGCATATGCTTTGGAAGATTAATTTGAATGCCTCCAAACAGAAGCCTTTGTTTCGTACTTAATCAGATGTGTGGTATTCCCGAAATCCTCTGCCAGCAGTTTCATTTAGGCACACAAATGACCGCTCTGCCCATATTGACTTCTATCGCTCGAGTCATTAGCGGCAAAATATTGGAGAAGCGATTAAGAACGTGAAGAACATTTATAATAGTTGGGTTGTTACAACTACCTCTAGCGATGGCCTCATGTAGGACAAGTGATTAGTGACACTTCTGTTCAACATTTTTCCTGCTGGTTGAATAAAAAAATGGAGATATGTGTGAACTAATCTACATAAAGGTTATCAGCGTACTTCACACCACATATCCCGTCTTGGATATTTTACCAATAATGATTCGTCAGACAAAAATCAAATATGTGTATCCAAGACAGAAATAGGCCATTCTGCTTCGACTATTCCTTTCTTCTTATGGAAGAGGGTAAATGATGCACATGCTGTAACATTTTTTAACTTATTTTCTAACATAAACTACACAAATCCTTAACGGTCCAACAGAGCAGTTATCTCTGGGATCTTGATGTATAATATTAACTAACAGCATTAATTGTAATTATTACTTATGAATGTATGAAATTATGAGAATGAAACTTCTTTTTACTTGACATCAATTCCATGATTAGTATTTAATTTATATTTTCTCTATGTTCTTTTAACTTTACATTGCCTTACTGCTTATAATGTATAATATTTTTGTATTTTATGTTAAAGCAAGTTAGACAGTGATTAGCCAATATTGACCCTTGTGCCAGAAAAAATCAATCAATCCTGGATTAAAGAAAATTTTGTGATGATTATTCATTATATCAAGACTGACAACTGTGAAAAGATAAATTAGTTAGCTGTTAACATCCTATTGTTTCCATATATTTGGATAAAAATACTGAGAATTTTTTAAAAAATGAAACAATATTATCAAAAGTATCAAATCAGCATCAATAAAAGTATCGAATCATTCCTTTTTTAAAGAAACTTTTTGTTGTGACAATATTTACGATTCATGCATTCGTATTTCATCTAAAATTTCTTCTGACCCCCATGTTTATAGAGCTTTTCGAAAATCGGTTACTTCAACTAAGTTTCGTTTTCAACTCTTCCAAAGGGATTTCGAAATTCAAGGTCATGAACTCAAAGTTTCTAATTCGCTTCAAATTTATTGAAAAATTGGGATTCTAGAGGAAGAGTGCGCATTAAAGATCCCTTAATTTCTCTTGAGAACTGGTATCACTGCTCAGAACCCTTCGATCACAAACAAAAAAAAAGTCTGAGGTGGGATCCGAGAGATCGGTTTTCCGAATCCCAAACCTAATCTAAATAATCGGGCAGCGGCGGGCTAAGATTCCAGCAACCCTATCAATCTGTTGACCTCCCCACCGCTCGGCGAAGTGGTACAGTCGCCAACGCTCGCACACGGCGTATCGACCGAACACCCGCTCAGACTCACCTAGGAATCGTCTGCAGCCAGGGGGTGAGTACTCCAGCTCTACACCCTTTCTTTCCTGTTCATACGCCATTTCTCATAGAGCCCTGTCTTGTTCTTGACTTCCTGGAGGATGTGTTGGACACGATTCACACCCCTCCCTCGACCCCGTGCTATCGTTTGGAACAGGCACACCCTTCCCCCCATCCCTCTCCGGAGTATCATCGTCTGCGAAATGATGTTTGTAAACGTACTTCATGGGGGCCGGTATCATTTACAGCTATTTTTTCCCGGCTCTGTTTCCTGTTTTAGTCACAGGAAAAATCATTTGGCAGATGCATTCTGAAGAGGAGTGAGGAAAGGGGTGCTGCAAATTAGTTTTGTCACGGAAAGTAATATTAGTTTTCGTGGTCAACTCTTGTAGAGATAGAAGTAACAGTTCTGCCGACTTATTGTGAACAACTTTTCTAAAATGTTGCTTACATGACAAGCGTGTACAAAAATACCCATCATGTTCAGTTTAAAAGGATTTCAATTTAAAATGTGCAGTAAAAATGTAATAAAACATATACTATGTTTTAATATATACAAGAATGTGTGGTTACTTTTTTTCAGTTTTCGAAACTAGCAAATTTTAAAATACCGGTTACAAAACTCATGATTGCAATATTTGAAATTTCGTCCTTATGGAATCAAGATGTACACTAAATTTTTTCTATATTACAAGCAATTGATATGATTAATATTTTGTTTTTATTAGTGCCGTTTATTTAATGTTAGATTATGATGATCTATGTGACAGTGATATAATTCATTTAATGCTTCAGTTATTTTTAAGCCAAAAAAGTGTTTGAACAAGAAATCTATATTTTTTAAACAAAATTCTAGATTTGAATAACATATAAGGAATGGACTACAGCTTTGATATTTATAAAATATGAAATGATTTTGTGGAATTAAAACTTTTTCAAAACTTTTTGTTATACAATAACATTTCATCCAAGAATTCAAATTTTCGTGTCTAAGAACGAATCGTTTTCAAAATGTAATTGAGTTGCGTTTTAAAGAATTTTTTTTTCAATGGAATCATTTTTAAAGAATTAGTCTGCATTTTTTTTGGAAAATATTTTTTTATTATAAAAGCTATAATTATAGTTTCAGCAATAAATTATTAGTGATATAAAATAATAGAAATAATTTCAGTAATAATATGTAGCAGATATTATCGTGAATGCATATCAATATGGTTTTCTTTAAAAATATCATAATGTAGTTTTATTAGTTTCTGAAAAATGCTTTTAATAAAATTTCATTAAAAAAAATTGATGTATTATTACCGTAATAAATAAGCAGTATATATATATATATATATATATTATAGTTTTAAAATTGTTAACTGTTCACTTATCCTGTTATTTGAAAAAATAATAGGTCTGAAAAAGTTCAATTCTCCAATAAAATAGTAACAAAACGCTACACGTACCAAAACCATTTGAAACAAAATAAAATTGTTGTTTAAGCATTTGAAGTTTATTTTAATGGTAACACAAATATGTTATAATTTATTAGATTTCTTACATATAGATTAAAAGATTGAAATTTTAAATATTTATAATTCACATTTTTTAAATAAAAAATATTTATATTTATAAATATTTTTATATAAAAATGTAAACATTATAAAAAATTTTATATAAAAAATCAAATTTATTCTATTTTCGCGAAAATAAGCCTTACATTAAAATATTACGTGAAAATAATTCTATATCGAGACTGTCATCCTTTTAATATCGATGCTTTGAATTAACTTTTTTTTATCCCATTAATTCTTATTTTTCATTTTTTTGCCTAATAATTAGATTCTTAAAATAAATCAGCAAAACAGGATTCTCATTCCTTAATAATTTACAATAGATATTCAATTACTTTTTTCTCTTATAAACTTAGTTTTTCTTCATAAGTAATGAACCAGAATGCTGTGTTTAATTTTATCTACTTTCTCATTGAGAACTTTGACTGTTTATTTTATAAAAGAACTTAAATGAAAACAAGACTACTTGCACAGCATTCAAATGAGCTTTTTCTGTATTCTAATCATGAGCTCTCGGCAACACCGTGCATTGCTTTAATAAAAGGTTTAGCATTAAAAAGGGGCTTTAAATGATTACTTACATGAAAAGTTACAGATGTGTTTTATTTAAAATCATTCATCACTTATATTTGTATACATTTTGGTGCAGAAATTGCGATAAAATGCGAAAGTTAAAAAAAAAGGAGGGGGTTAAAAAGTTTAAGTGACAACTCTAAAATTTTATCATTTATTTCATTAATGGGCAAAAGCAGACAAGGTTATAATTTTTTTGTTTAGTCATATTTAAAATCTATGCATTAATGTTGGCATTGTTAAGTAGTATAAATTTTTATTAATGTTCTTTTTATAGTATTTATTATAGCGTGCTTAATTGCAGTTTAAATATTTGATTAGTGATGAAAATAAATTTTGGTCCTTAAAAAATCGATTATTATGATAAATTAACATTGAAAAATTGCGTGTTAAGTGTTTGATCAGCTTGGGAAAGATATTTTTAACATTACTTTCTGAAAGGATAAAGCCTTTTCAATTTCTTTAAAAATAAGCTTTGGAAAATTATTAAGGTTTAATGACTGATAACATATGGCAATTAATTATTTCCATTTTAGGAAATACGCCAAGGTAATTATAAAAAAGCACTGATATTTTAATATTATTTTCCTCTTAATACATTAAACAAAGGAATAATATTTGATTTTCTTCAAATCCAATGCGAGGCCCCACATTTTCGAAAATAAGATTTTTACATGATTATAAAATTGAACTTTATAATTTTTTAAATTTCAAATAAGAATTAATTAATTCCTGAAGCAGTTTTCTAAATAAATGTTGATAGAAACTTCTTTCTTTCTTTAAATAAATTTTCCTAAGCATATTTAGTTTTTTTTTTTGTATTTTTGTTGAGCCTTCTGTGAATTTGACGTTATAATTTTAAAGACTTTATCTTCTTTAATGTAAATGTAATGGATACTAAACATTGCTTATTAATTTTAGTTGACTTTTATTATTATTATATTTATTCATTATTGTTATTTATGATAGACAGTATATTGTTTGATGATGATTTCAAAATCTTTTGTTTACTACTATTTCGATAATCTAATTGTTAATTAACACATTAAAGGCGAGAGTCGTAGTACTACGATTTGACCAAGCATCCTTTTGTCAAGATCCCCCCGCCTTTAATGTGTTAATTATAAAAAATATACATATAAATTTTTATAATTGTGTTGAATGACAAGTCCTTTATAATTCACTTATATCAGTGCTCATGATATTTCTGTTAATTTCAAAATTCTAAGAAAAAGTAGAATTTCTAAATGTAATAAGTTTGAAATTGTTCTAGAGCTTTTCATGGCAAGGATCAAAATAAAAGATTTCTTGATCTGAAAGATAAGAGAGGGGTGGAGAGTGGTGTCCATTTTTTCACTCCCAAAATGTAAAAGTCTTATATTTATGAAAATCGTTAGATATATATTGATATGCAAGATGTTGACTTATTTTATATTTTCCAGCTTTTACTTCCCTTGTGTAATCTAACCAAATATTTCTTAGAATAACGATGTACATCTGGTTAAACCATAAAATTAAGAGTTAAAGTAAAATAAATAATCATTAATTTAATAAAATTTCTTTTTTTTTTTACTACTTAAATTTTTAATGTTAAAGGTATAAAATTGACTTAAAAGCTTTATCCTTTTTTTACCATTAAGAACCTTAATAAAATATAGTTTTGAATCTTTAAACGAACATAGGAAAAAAAGAAGCTAGTACTTTTTTTTAATATTCTAAATTAGCTAGTGGTTATATACATTTTACAAATTACATCAAAATAAATTCTTTCTACTTTTGAATTATTACAAAAAAATTTGTAAATGTTTGAAATTATTTGTCTACAAGAAATTTTAACTCCATTCGTCTGTTATTATCAAATATTTTATATCATATCGTAAAACTGGTGGGAATCTTTATGTGAATGCATTTCTCCGGTAAAATATACGTAAAGGTATAAAGAGCAGTGAGATGATACATAGTATAAAGGAAAAGTTCTTAATTCATTTTATAATGAAAACAATAAAGGTTATTGCTAGCATGCAAAGCGCGTTAAGTGGTCTAGACTTTTTCCGCTTATGCGACGTTTTAAATCTTGTGTAATATCGACGTTTTACTATCGATAACCTCTTGAAACATGAAGAAGGCACTTGGGATTGAAATACTGTGCTGGCTTCGAAAGAAACTTTTTTTTTTGTTAGAAAACACTCTTGAACAATACTGGAGTCAGCATTTGCTTAGAATTTAATGAGCTGAAAAAAAAACCTGATTCCTTCGTATTTTAATTTTGTGAATTTCGTTTCAGTAAATAGTTTTTTTAGTTTGAAAATAAAAAAAAAATTATTTCACACTGCCAGTAATAAAGTGGTTATGTAAATTATTTTTCATTACTATTCATTAGATATGATATTATGCTTTTGTAGAATGAAATCTTGATTCTAAATAATGAAATTAGAGTCAACAAACGAGGAGGTGATATAATATATAGCAGGAGATATAATATAGTTATATAGATAATTGATTCACAATTTCTGAAATATTCAAAATAATTTTAAATGATTTCAAAATGTCCTGCATTTTTGCTCAGAATATATAAAGTAGTAAAAACCTAGAGTAGATGAAATTTTAAAAATTAATTAAATATTTATTTGAATTAAGGCAAATTTTAAAATTAATTAATTTTTTTCCAATTTTGTAAGTTTAGGTTCTGTAAATAATCTATATATTTTTTTAATTTTGAAATAAAAATATAATTTTGCAATGCAAGTAATAAAATCAGTCTTGTGACTGATTTTTTTCGTAATTATTCATTAGAAATGATTTAATGCCTATGTAGATTGAAATTTAGAGGAATAATGAAATATTTGGAAATCAACCAACTTACGAAGAGCATTGCAATTTTTTTAATACTTTGTACAGAAGATTCTATGATGGAGATTACGAAAAACTCGTGTAACAAATGTTTGGCACAGAATTATCAGGTCTGGTCCTTGCGCCATAAAATCAAACCAGCGAATCTACATTAAATTCACAATTGCCGAAAAATTCAGCAAAGTGTTATAATAGTGAATTCAAAATATTTTGCCTTTTTGCTCAGGAATCATAAATTGATAAAACCATTGATTAGATGAAGTATTAAAAATTAATAACATTGATATTTCTCTGAGCTGGAATTAAAATTAATAAGATAAATAAAGAAAATGATGTATTTTTGGCTAAAATTCAGTGACATTTGTTGAAAAAATTAATAATGATTAAATTTCCGTGCTTTATTGTTGAAAACAGTTAACATTTTTAGATAAAAAAATAAAAGTCAATTTCTTTTTTTGAAAAATTAAAATAATTTTGAAATAGTTCGATCCAGGCAAACAAAAAAAAGTGCTAAAATATTTTCAAATAAAAGAATGACTTGATTACCTTCTGTTTGATAGATACTATCAGCCACCACCACCCCTTTCCTAAATCACAAGTTTTCATCAAGAAATAATTTCCTGATACGAAATTGAATTTCTTTCAGATATTATAATGAGGAAGTGTTAAGTTTTGATTCTTTTTATAAGGGATAACGTTAGGTGGCAATTAAATTTCGTCTACATGAATCTATCCATCTATATAAATCCACTTTCCAAATCTTATTTTGTAGCACAAAAATTCGTGAAAGGTTTCCTTATCAAATAAATGATTTTTAACAAAAAGGATTTGAATTTAACTTGCTAATCTGGAGAACTAAGGGGAACAAGTAAGAATATTTTAAGTAATATATTAATTTTTATTAATTCAAGGCTACCTAGATAAATGCTTTTTTGAAGTAATGTATTTTAACACATTAAAGGTGGGGGATCTTGACGAAAGTAAGCGAGGTAACGCGGATCAAATCGTAGTACTACGATGTCCACCTTTAATGTGTTAAGATGGATCTTGCCATCTTTAAAGCTTTATATTTCAAGAAGTAATTCAGTACTTAAATATTCATATAATTCAAGACGATGCTTATTTTTGAAAAAAAATTAATAATTGTTTTGAGTTGAGTTTTCTAAAAATCCAATCTCTATCGTGTTATTATTTTCTGTGTAAATGCTTGTAACTGTTTAAATTTTCAAAATAAAAATAATGATGATGATGATACACTGTTTTTATTGGTGGTTGGGGAGAAACATCCGAGCGAAAAGGGTTAATTGTAATCGGACAAGAAGACAGGCTTGATTAGATGCTCCCTCCTTTTCCAAATATTCCCACCGCACTATCGGGAGAAAAGTTGGCGATAATATATTCAATATGCCTTATCTGTGGAATATGCAGTGGATTTTCCTTGTGGTCTTGGGTTTTCGACTCCTTAAGCTTTGTTATATCAAAAATTGTTTATAATGCCGTGTGACCTATATCAAAATTCTTAATTTTTAATCCAAATTAAATAATTTTCACAATCTGTATATGTCTAAAATTATTTACATATTTATTTACATTTATTGAGCCAGTGTCCTGGCATAGGGATAGCGCGTCTTCCTCTTAATATGGGTGTCGTAGATCCGAGTCCCGGTTTGGGTATGGTTGCTCTATCTGTTAGATGTGTAAATGTGCTCTCCTGTAAAAAGCAATTGAGCAAGCGAATGAATGACCCGTAAGTGGCAAAGTCGTTCTTTTGGTCCTAGTTGTCTCTACTAAAGCAAGAGACGCACCCTATCGGCTTGAATCGCTGTCTTCGTAACAGTGAGCTTCTCCAATGGCAAATGCCATAAAAAACAACATTTAATGACACAACAACAATAAATTATCTCATAAAAATATTGAATAAATGAGCTTTTCAAACATACATTGTTGGCAATGCATCGAATTTTGTTCTGTTGTTTTACTATTGTATACTAATATTTTAAATTCTTAGCTCCTGTTCTTGATATCAACCCGAAAAGTGCTAAATCATATAGCATGTTTATTTCTGTTTCAATTTTTCTGAAAAATGATGCCTAACTTTTAAACTATTTACCTTCTTTTTAATGAAGCAATTTCGTTACCATCACAAAAATTGTTTAAACGGTTGAGAAACAAATAATAGTATCAGTAAAAAATTTATAGTCTTGAAAAAAGTTATCCTTGACTAGACAATTCCAGAATGATTCTAATGTCATAATATCTCAAAAACCTGAAATGTTTAATTTTTCATGGTATTTTTTTATTAAGAAATGTGTAGTTTTTATTCTATTTTTATAAAGCTGTGCAAGCTTTGAACTATATATGAATTACTGAGAGTGTTAATTGGTCTTGTCGATAATGATAAGCATTTGTAATTTTATGTTCTATCAAAGAGCAATGTTAAGAAATTCAAAATCAATCAGTTCACTTATAAATTATATTAAAGTTTAAAATAATTTTTTTCATATAGCTTGATAATGATGTATAAAAAATTGAAGCGGTGAATTTTTTTTCCCAATAGAGAGAATTTCATGCGCATGCGCAAAAAAGAAACAAGTGTGTTATAGTTGACTAGACACAGAAAATTATTGATCGCTCTATGCTGGTAGCTGCTAAAACTTATGTAAGAAAGGATTTTAACATAAACAATTTGATTAGGCTATTGAATATGTTAAAATCATATTTCGGTAAGATGTGCTACTCTGCATTCACTTTGTTTCATACTTTTAAATAAAGTAACCAGACCTGAAAGAATTTATGCATTTACTATTTTTGACGCATTCTCCCGAATTCAGAAAAAAAAAATGCTTTGGTTTTTATTTCCTCTGGCGAATCATATATTCTATATAAACTAGTTTTTGTTCCTTATGAGTAAAAGTTTTATAATAAAGATGTAAATAATCTTGAAATTTAAAATAATCATTTCTAAAAACTTAAATTTATTTATATATCTATTTGCTAGCTTTAGCATCAAAATAATGATTTAAAAAATAATAGTGTTTTAGCGTAAAAATAAAATTGAATAAAAATAAAGAAGCGAGTTTGTTCGGGTAAAAAAAATATCTTGTAATGTAACTAAAACTAAAGTAACATTGAGAGAAAAATCGAATCTGATCACCATTCCACGACGTATGTTCAATATATAGGAAAATTACTTAAAAAAAGAAAATAAGGCAATTATAAATTGAAACATTAAAATATTTAATTACTTTAATGTTCCATAAAGTTTTGATGGTCAAAATTGTTGATATAAATATCAACATGACTTTAATCCAGAAATTATAAATGACCCTTTTTTGTTCAATATATTGTAGCTTTTTAAGTTTTATTAACGTCCCGTTTTAAAGCAACACTTGGGTCTATTTTTGGACGGACCTCGTAATTTTGAATTACGGCCAGATGACGAGGGAGACACCTGAGCTAGACCCCCTCTACAAAATTTCACGCCACATCAAAAGAAGGACATTTGACCCCGACGGATTTAACGTGCACCAGACTGACTTACCAACCGGTTGTTCGATGGAATCGGGTTTCGAACTTGAAATCCTTCAAATCCGAAGCCGAAATCTTATCATCTTTCCTTATTGTCCGATTCGTTTCGGGGAGGTTACCATACCAGTATATTTTATTGTGAGGATTAGAAACTTGAAAATTTCCCATTTACAATTATTTCTCTTCTCACTGAATTACTGAAAAAGAATTTTTCAAGATGTATAAGAAGATAAATTTAGTAAAATCCTGTGTTGCAGTTTAGAATACAGTTAAGTAGTAAGGGAATAAGAAATATGAGAAGTGTGAAAAGTTTACAGAAATAAAAAAATGTCAATATATGATTAGTTCGGTCAAGTAAAGGAATAAAACTAACAAGTGGTTATAGATTTTATTAATTAAATATTCGTCTTACCATTGAGATGCTTCTCAAATAAATGGTAAAATGTTTTAGGAAAATTTAAATTTTTCAAAATGAAGATATTGTGTAATACAATTTTTATTGTATTAGAATCAAATACTTTCAATTATGTGAATCTTACACTATGTATAAAAGAAAGTTAAAATCTTACCTTACACAAAAGAAGTTAATTTTTTAAAAATTATCTATGTAGAAAATGAAATACGATTTAGAAAGACTTTATATCAAAAACAATATCAAAGTCAGAGAATTGGAAATTTTGCAATAATGCAAAGTTTCTAACTTTTAATTTTGTAAACAATAATTTGTCCCAAACTTTGAAGACTCGAATAATTCAAACAATCGAAAAGGAAACTCGTTAACCATCTAATTAAAAGGAAGAAAGAACCAATTGGGCAAGACTTATACAGCTGATTTTCCCGAGCTGAGCTCGAACAGCTGTTGTTGTGAGAATCTTATTTGGAAATTTTAAAGCTTCCTTTTCTTGGATAAAAGCCAAACGATTTATTTCACAATTGTTTCAAAGAATCGGGACAATTTATTGTGATCGAATGCATAACATTTACAATTGTTTAAGGCATATTAGAAATGTGTCTTGCGTTGATTAATAGTTTGTCTATAATAATATAATAGTATAATTTTCTCTAAATAAAATTAAAACAATATTCAAATAAATTGTGGTTATGCTTGTCTTAGAATTTTTTTTATGAATGATAGGTGTGAAGCACGCACAATAGTTTTCTCGTTAATTGTGAATTTAACCTTTAAATTGTATTAAGATGGATTCGATTTCCAAATTCATTTTCAATCTCTAGTTTCATCTGAATCATAATAGTAGGAAAAATTAAATTTGTAAATTGGTATTCGAAAATATATTAACACATTAAAGGTGGGGGATCTTGACGAGAGAAAGCTAGGTAACGCGGATATAATCGTAGTACTACAACTCTCACCTTTTAATTTGTTAATTTATTATTGAAGATGTTGTGAGTGGATCGAATTAAGTCGCTGACTCAGCATACATGTTTTTTCTTTTAATTTAGAAACTTCTTTTAAAAGTATTTTTCATTCATTTCAAATGAATTTTTTATCATATTATTTCAGAATATTTTCAGTTTAATAATATAGTGAATTCTGAAAACTAATGTGTAGGAAAGTAAATCTTTATTTTAATGTTACATCGTTTATTTTTTCTATTTGGCTTTGATTTTATAACATACAGACTTCTTAATTTGATGCAACATTTGTAACAATTTATATTGAATATAATGTTCTTATATAATATCCAAATACATTAAACTAGACAAAAAAGTACTAAATAGAAATGAAATTACTTCATTGAAGTTTCTATACGTTTGTTTTAACCAATTTTTCAGAATTATATATTTAGGAACAATTATTTTTATACAGTATAAATATGGTTGATTAAAGATATAAATGAATAGTATTTATTCTTTACAAAGACTTAGTTTTTTTTCTTAGTTATTCAAAACGAACGAAATTAATATATTTCTTTGAATTAAGATATAGATGTTCTGAACATGGCGTCGTTTTTTAGGAAGACTTTTACTTATTAACCTATTGCTATTACTGTTACAAAATCGCAGTGAACACATCTTTTCTTTTCAATGCATGATTTTTTATTCAACATTTTAATGTAATTAATACATATCAAATGATGTAAAACCCTTTAATATTTTGCTTCTGAAATTAAAAATTGTGTGATTAATATTTCTAAATCTGATATTGGAAATGACATCTAGATGTGGTTTGGAAAGTTCAATAAATATATCAAATGCCAAACATAAAGAATATTACCTTGAATAGTTTCATGATACAGCTGAAGCTGTCTCGCAACAGCTGTGTTACAAGGAATTTCCATTATACCAGCTGTTAATATTACATCAGATATTTAATTAATTTATTTTAATTGAATCTTTTTACCGGTGTTTTGAAATATTTAATTGACGGCTGTATTTTGTAAAAGAGATTAATAGAAATTCCTATGAAAAGAAAAGTCTTAAATTCAAAGATTTTAAATGTAAAAAATGAGTGCTGATCAATTTTAGAAATGTATATTTATTTATTTAGCAGAAGAATTTTTTAAATTTTATTCACGTTCATTTTGCTAGTGTTTATTTAGAAACTGTACTCAGCAGTGCATAAAGGGAAAAAACTATTATTAAACCACTGTGATATTACTAAAATAATAATACTAAATGTGATTTTACTAAATAATCTTTCTTGTCCGATTTTCAATGTTATTTAGATTTTTATTTAACAGGCGAGATTAGATTTTTATTTGGGGAGAAGGCTTAAGACTTACTTGGAAGATAATTTTTGTTTTAATTTCCACCTATATTTTATTAGAATGTCGTAGAAGATTTTTTGGAGGTCTGTTTGTTAATAATTATATATTTTTTAATTTGATAAATTCAAATATTTGAGCTAGGTACATGTGGTATTTTTTGCAGTTTGTTTATTAATTTTTCAGCAATTAAATATTTAAACAATTTTTCAATTAGGGAAAATAAATTGAAGTTGCGAGTTATAAACTATTTCTTAATACCAAACGTAATCGACTATTTAAAATTTACTTATTCAATTTCCATTTTGCTTTCGGGAAGTAGAATTAAAATTAATTAGGAATGGGATTTTTAATGTCGTATAATGTCGTATAAAATTTTTTACGTTTAATTTATTAGCATTAACGTATGAGGTTTACACGCATGTTTGATGGTTATATATTGTGACGATATCTTAATAAGCCAGTAATATACACTGGGATTTGGTTATCACTTTTGATTCACAGATATGTTAAGCGGCTGCAAATCATAAGGTCGCGAGTTCAATCCTTGGCAGAATTCAATCTCCACATTGGCGCTACATGACTATACAATCACGCCACACCTACTTTAAGGCTTGAAAATGCACTTTTTTCCTTATATTGTCTAACAGCTAAGCCACAAATACTTTTATATGAGCATTAGGAAATAATAATTTGGATTGAATCTCTTGAAATCGTTATTCATCACAAAAGAATTACATCACATCATTACATTTCATTTTGTTATTCTCATAATGTATTCTCTCTGACGCAAATGATTAAAATCTTATGCTTTTTTAAAGTATAAAACTACAAGTAGCTAATGCCCGATAAGCAATAAATTCTAAAATCAAACTGACGCTGCGCAGTTGATATACGTTCAATTTTCATTAAAATACTTATAAATCATACTGTAATTTATATTTCAGGATTTAAAAGTATTTTTCGACAAGCGAAGCGAATGACAAAGCAAATGTCGCCAACGTGAACAAAACGCGAACAAAGTCTCCAAGTGTAATTACATGAAATTTGTTATGAATTTGCATTTTTGGTAACTTTTTAGCGAGTTTTTACTTTTTTTGACTATCGATTATTTGGCGATTTTTTTTCGTCGCGTCCGTATAACGGAAAAAGTACCTCTTTTTCTATAAGAAAAGATAAAACAGAGCTGGATATCTTATAAAATTTATTCAAAAGTGTAATAATTGAATTTTATTAGTTATTTGTTTGCAGTGAGATTATGAAATGTAATATTATATACATAATGCTAAATAATTATTGAAAAAAAATGGGTATATGAAATTTTAATTAATTATCACCTGATATTTTTGTTAAATTTGCTTCTTTAGTTAATTATTTGTGCATTAATATTATGTTTCATTTTAATTTCCCAAATCTCTTACCATGCAAAGGAACGTTATAGTTCCCCAACGCAATAAATTTTCGAAAGAGAATACTCAATGAATACACAAAGAGATTACCATAGCTCTGAGGCGAGAGAGAGCCGTTCTCCGCCCAGAGGAGAAATGCGGAGTATCGGGTTCCGGATCATAAAAATAACCGCTGCGACCATTTTCCCGTTTAAATCCGTTTCAAGCACGTTCTTTGTTCTTGTTCAAATTTACAGCCTTTTATTCGTTTTTTCCATGGATAAACGCTTCTTTTAAGCGCTCTGATTTCTTTCATTCGTATTTTCTATTTAAAGCGCTACGGACACCGCTGATAAAATAATAGATTTGCATTGTATGTCTTTGATACTCTTATTAATTGCGAATGTTTTTTCTGTTTAAAAAAACAATTTAAAAAAAAAAGAAATTCGGTGCTTTAGTGAATAATAAAAGGCATAAGAATAAGAAATTTTCTTAAAATTTAAAATAATATAATTATTTTCCTTAAAATGCACTATGTAAGGATAAAGATAATAGGAGTCTATTCAGGGAATGCTATCCACGTCTGATTTATTTTGTAACTTCATACAATGTTCATTAAGAAATAAAATGTAAGCCCATTTCAATTTATCCCGTGACTATTTCGTGTTATGGATTGACTTTATTCAATTCCAATTATTAGTTCACACTCACCTTATATATTATATATACATTTTATAGATCTTATTCAAATTTTTTGTCGTTAATAAAATACTTTTTAATCATCCACTCAAGTTGAAATATATTTGATAAAACTTGTAAGGGATGTCACCCGATTTTAATACAGTTTTTTGAATATTAATTCATTAATTAAATTTAATTAATGTTTAATACTTTAAATAGGGTTTTAGCATTTTGCAATGAGAATTGAAATAGACAGGCAGTAGTTCAAATAAGTAAAATGCAAAGATTTCAGTATTTTTTTCGTGAAGGTGAAGAATACGAGTTCAATTCTTGTGATGAGAAATTATAGACGACCATCAGCTTCATAAGTCAGAAACGAAAAAAGAAAAAAGATATACAGGAAGCGAATAAATAATAAAGAAGCAAAATAATAGTCCACCACCATACATAGAAAGCAAATTGAAAAATTGTAATGAGATTCGTTTCCTATTTTGCCGCAATATTGTGATTCTATCATATGTATTTACATACTAATATATTCGTTGTTATTGAGGCCGCTGTAGCCTGGTTGGTAGAGCGCCAGTCTTGTAACCGAAAGGTCACAGGTTCTGTCCTCGTCTTGGCCAAAGACCGCCGTGTTGGCTAATAGCAGTTGGGGCACGTTAAATATGTCGAGACTGCAAAGTCCACCAAGTTCCCATATCAAAACGATACCTCTGGGGGTACTGAATCAGGGATGAGTCGGTCTCTGATTTGGATATAAATCCTGACTTGCTGATGGATGAATGAGTGTATGAAGGAATTCGACCACCCCCTAAAAAGGGTTGTGTCGTGTGTGTGAGCTAGAAGTTGGACTTCTGCCCTCTGGGTGTTAGGGGTCTTTACCCTCAGAAGCTACTGCACCCCCTTTCAGTGAAAAACACGGACACGACAACAACAGTTGTAATTATTTAATAAAAAGTAATTAAAATAGAATTTTTTGTTGACTTAAGTTGGAGTAAATTTAATTTTTTATATAATGTTTTCTTTAAAATTTTTACATTTATATAGGTTTTTAAAGTTATGAAACAATTCCCA
>JAPMOQ010025180.1:1203889-1250700 GCA_026543055.1 Argiope trifasciata | reverse complement strand
TGAATGAAGTTGCTTACATTTGAATGATTTATCTTGGTCACACATTTACCAACTGTTATAATTTTACACAAAGAGTTTTTTAAAAAATTAACCGTGAAGCTTCTAATAAAACTTTTTTTATCTTTTTGTAAAGATTATCTTTTTGTTATCTGTACTATATGTAAGTAAAATACAATAAGACTTTTGATATCGCATAACGTTGTGGCAATATAATTAGAGCCTAGAACGACGTAAGAAGTTTAAACATTCTTCATATAACAAAATTCTGATAATCAATCTTTTGAGTATTCTAAACAAGTTGATTTCGCTTAGTAGGTATTAATATAATTCGAGATAAATTAATTCTGTTAACTAATAAATTGGGATAATAAACAAGAATTATTTCGTTTAAAAAAACCAAAGATTATTTCGTGACATTTACTTGACACTTTACTTATTGAGTACGTTTAGTATTTGAGACATTTACTTGACATTCAACCTTTTTATTTTGGGAAAGCATTTACTTTGAGGCTTTGCATATAATACTTAATTTTTTGAGTAATTGTTCCCAGATATTCTCAGAATGTTTTAAAATCAGATATATATCTTTATCATGTTTCTTTCTGGAAAAAAATGAATGGATAGGGGAAATATTGAATAAAATTAGATTAAAAATTAGATTTACATTATTAAATTTATTTAAAATTGTGAAACTGAAAATTCATTAAATATTTATTATTACACAGCTAAGACTCTTGGCAAGTATTTTAGTGGTTTCCAGCATGTCATCGAGCAAATTTTCTATTTTTAGTTGCATATATTTTTTCTTTATATCCAGCTCTCAAGAAAAAAGAACAAAAGTAATTTGTATCTTGTTGCCATTTTTCCTTTTCATACCGAAAATAATTTATTCTATGCATTGATTTACAAAATATTTATTAATATTTTAATGGAAGGTAAATGAATTCCAATAGGAAAAATAAATTTTAAAAATCTTCAAAAATCGGAATTTTGACAATTTTCGCTTTAAAATAATTTCGCAAGAAAATATTCGAGTTTTTAATAGCATTTAGTTTTTAGATGTTTATAATTTTCTTTTGACTAAATACTTTTATAAAAATGTATTGTTTCCGCATTTTTTAACTATTACTTTAACTACTAAGTCTGACAGAGAATGCGTTTGGTTCCACTTTTAAGTAAATTTTCTTTTCTAAGAATTTACAGTTCTCTGTATTGAAATATAAATAAACAGTTGTTACGGGGAATTATTTTCTCCCTTTGGAAAATAAGCCTTTTCGTTTATGGAATGTAGCAAACATAAGTATTTACACAATATTTTCAAAATAATTCAGATCTTAAATTCAATTTCAAAAACAAACATAATATATCTGTTACGTTAAAATAATATATAGTTGAATTCTGATAACAAAATTATTTAGTTTTATTTGTAACACATCTTTATTGAAACAACACAGCTCTGATCCGTATACAAGTATTATAATAACAAAATGCGTTTATTTTATTTTCTTCAGTTTAAAGCATTGTTATTATATTCCATTTATATGAAATAATCACTAATTTTTAAAAATAGCTAAAAATACTGAAAAATTTTTTAAACCCTCTTCATTTTTATTGTTCTTTGAATATATGGATATAAGAATATATTATTTGAATTTATTGTTTATTTCTTTATATTGTTCTATTCCATTGAATGTATATTATTCCATTTTGATAACTTATAAAATTTAGGTTGCTATTGAATGAATTTTAAGAATGAATTATGAACCAATAGTAATATGATTATGCTCTAAATATATGATTAAAAGCAATCAAAAACTTTAAAATAAAAATCATATGCAGCGTTAAAGCATTTAAGGGAATTATATTCTATAAAATAGTATGAAATATTTAATATGATCGTATAACGTTAATTTATGATGAAGGAAGGATTAGAAAGTTAAAAAAAAGGAAATTGTACATATCTAGATTAATTAACTAAAATATATAGAAAGAGACTTGTGGTATATAATAAAAATATAATGTATGTCGGTAGCAAGTTTTGAAGAAACTAAATTCTAAATTAAAAGCTTTCCTTTTATTTATTAGAAATGAAAATTAATTCTATCATTGAAAGCCATCTTAAAATATTCATAATCTATACATAAATAAATTTGTCTCCAATCATATTTTTGAGTAAAGGAATTATGAGTTATAGTGCAGGATTGTATTATGTAAATTGCAACTTATTACCAGATTTAAAACTGACTTCGTTTTAACATTGAAGTGAAATTTGTAATTAAATTTCAAATAAGTTTAAAAACATCCATTTTTTATTTAAATAAAATTTTAATTATTTTAGATTTTTTTAAAATTTTAGCTTTAAAAATACAAAAAAAGTATTTTAGATATTTTTTACATAACTTTTTCAAAACACAATCTTTTCATATGACAGAATTTTTTCCATTAATTTATTTTAAAAAAATGATAAATATAAGAATGCAAAATTATAATAAGTTTTATAATATAGTTCAATTCTTCTCATAATTTTAAAGATAATTTTATTTCTAGAGATTCATTTTTAAACTTTTTTTATTAATATATTTAGTTTTTCTAAAACAAGCGTAAAGCTATCTGCCAATCTATGTGTTGTACCTAAACTATATCAAAGGACTATCATGTTTATGTAAGCCATTTATATTCGAAGAGAAAACTCGTATTAAAAGAACAATGCCTTAGACTAACTAACCACTCTATGAAGCAATAAAAATATTAATAATCACTAATCAATAACAAATACGTCACTCGCTTTTTAATTTTTTTCCGTTAAATTAATATCCTAATTTTAAGCAACAAAACTAGTTTCAGTGTAATAGCAGCTAGATGACAGAAAATTTAATTCAATCGGTGTTCAACTCTCTAAATTTCCACACCATTAGGAGAATGTTTGAGTCTTGTCAATTTAATATGCACATTCCCAGTCGCATGAAGAATATTCAATATAATCGAGTCTTGATCTAAGGTATTATCAACGAATTATAATGACCACTGCTATTTATATTGACTGTCGCCATTTTTGCATCGGATTCTATTTTTTTTCTCTAGAATACTCTATAGCATGTCTAGTACCTCCGTTTTTTTAACGGCGATAGAAATAAACGATTTTCTTAATCTTTCTGTCATAATATTATAGCCTTTCTTCATATAGTATTGTCGTCATATGTTATTAAAGATGTGCTTTATTTCAATTTTAAAAAGAGAATGTTTTAAATGTCAGTGATACACAAACACGCACAGAAGTGCCTCTAATTCAACATTGAACTACTCTTAATTGAGGAAAAAGGGTCTTAATGTTAATATAACAGTTCAAAACCCCTTGAAATTGTATGTTACATTTAAATCTGTGCAGGGAATTTGACATCAATCTAATTTTCATTTATTGTTAATCTCTGA
Organism: Argiope trifasciata; assembly: GCA_026543055.1. NCBI lineage: Eukaryota > Metazoa > Arthropoda > Arachnida > Araneae > Araneidae > Argiope > Argiope trifasciata. The sequence goes on along the minus strand of JAPMOQ010025180.1, from coordinate 1,247,271 downwards.
AATAAATTTCGAATTTTCTTCTTTTTTTGAGAATCCTAAATATCAAAATTTTTTAAATTAAATCATTCAATCTTATTGTGATTTAAAATCTCTTCTACATATTTCTACATATTTAAATGTTAATAACAGTTTTGAATTTGAATAATTTATTCTTCATTTCTATTCTTAATTTAATAAATTCAAATGCTTGCAGTAAATATATTTAATATAATCTTCTATAACAAAAGTTAATTGAATTCAAAAAATGCTATTTTACAATTACTACCGTCTATTACAAAATCATTCCCAAAATCTTATTTATAAAATATATTATATAGAATATCTTATAATATTACTATTACAGATGCCTTCCATTGGGATGGTTTCATTAATAGAATATCAGCAAATTTTCATTTCTTTACTGCTATCTGTTAAAAGAATAAAGTTAAATATTTGAAGATTAAAAGCGTGCATTAAGAATAAAAAGATTTTTCTTAAATGCTCTTAGAATATAGAAATGAGTTAATTTCTTTGTGATATCATACATTACGTAACTAAAGTAAATCTTTCTTTTTCTTTTACTAGAGAAAAGTTCTTTAGTGAAACAAGCATTATGAAACACTTTCACAAAGAAAAAATAATAAAAGTTAAGAATGAAAATCTTATTGTATTCGCCTAAACCAGATAATTTTCAATTATTTCTGGTTATTACTTTTTTAAGTGGCAATGAAAGTGCGGGGAAAGAAGAACTTTAATTTATTGTTAAGTATAAATGTGGAATAAAATCATTTTATTCATATCTACTTTGAAGAGCACTAGTAAAGTTCAAATATTCTTTTTTAAGAAACAGTGTAAGTTTAATTTTTAACTCATAATATGCTTCATAGAAGTAAATAATTAAGAACGTGAACTAAGTTTCCCGAATAAATTTTACTGCCATAATTTAAAATTTTAATTGACAAAGTTTATTATGTAGATCAAAACAATTAATAATCAGTTTTATATCAAAATAATCTTAACCATATCCCAAGAGCAATGCAAGTGACAATTATTGGTGATAAAGTTTATTGTTCTTGATTTGAATTTCGTACAAAATTAATTTAATTTAAAATAAAATAAATGTTTGGGCAATTTTTGTAGCAAATCATTCGAGTTTCAATATCATGGTTATGCGGTGTTGAAGCTCAGAATTCGGTGCATTTCTAAATACAGCTCATTTTTTAATTCAGTGCACTTGCTGATTGGTTTCAGCGCTTTTTGCAATAAAATTAGTTGTTTTGTGTGTAACGTAATAATTTAATGAAATCATAAAAATCATATTTTATTGAAAGAATCTCAAAAGTTGCTTTCTGATATGAATGGCCTTTTTTGCTTGTGCAAACCTGCAAGCTTATTTATTAGCCATCTATATCATCAGTTTCAGTTGTGCCATGCCTTCAACTGCTGCAAAGCCGGGACTACGGTTCTAAAAAGCTCATTTGTCCGTTTGGAGGGGTAGGAAAAGCATAATTTCCCACGAGCTCCTTCCTCAAGGTGAAACAATGAAGTCTATGAAATGCTGTCATCAGCTGGATCAATTGAAAGCTGCCATAACAAAAACACGGCCAGAACTAATGAGCCAACCAGGCGTTGATTTATCGTGACCACACTTCACCACATACTGCATTAGTCGTCAGAGAGAAGGTCTTACATTTTGATTGGAATGTTTTACCGCATCTTGTATACTCTCCAGATCTCGCTCCATCTAATTATTATTGCTTTCTATCCTTAAAAAATAATCTTCTCGATAAGTGCTTTAAATCAATCAGTGAAATAAAAGTGTACCTCTAGAAATATTTCTTGTCCAAAACACAGCGAGTTTTGAAAAAAGTTATCATGAGTATTCCTGAGACATGGAAAAAGGTAATAGAGCAAAATAGAGCTCATATAACAAAATAAATAATATCTCAAACAGTAAATATTATGTATTCATTTCTTTCTAGAAATAGGAAAAAAACTTATAGGATATCCTAATATATGAAATACTCTTCATGTAATAGCTACGTTGCTGGATTAGAAAGATTTAAATAAAATTTACTGTGCTATAAAAGTAATTGTTGAAAACTATATATTAAATCTTTGTTTTATGGTTTTTAATGTTTTTCCGTAGAATTTCATTTAATTATCTTCGTTGATGAAGGAAAACAAAAAAATGAAAATGAAAATCAAACATAAAAATTTAAACTGGAATTTATATTCAGATAGAATTTCTTTTGTTGCTTTCCATGTTTTAAAAGACTGATAACTTATTTTTCATTTATCTTATTATAAATACTTCATCCTCTTTTATTATTCTATGTATTAAAAATTATTTATTCTAAATTTCTATTTATTTATTCTAATTATTAATTATTTTCTAAAGAACCGGGGTAATCTCGTGATGAGATCTCGGCTTCAGAACCGGAAGATTTCAGGCTCGAGATCCGATTCCATCGAAAAATCGTCGTCTAAGCTGTCTAGTGCACATTAAATTCATTGGAGGGAAAAGTCTTCTCGCTGGCTTGCTATGGAAGTTTAGAGAGGTGGGTTCCGCTGGTGTGGTGTGGAGAGGGGGGTGCCAGTTAAGGTGTCTGTCTCGTCATCTGATCTTGGTTCAAAATGACAAGGTTCGTCCCAAAATAGCCCTAGTGTTACTTTGCAACGGGACGTTAACATAACTAAACTAAACTAAACTTGGAGACCTGGGTGTCAGCTCAGGTATCGTCCATGTCATCTGACTCGGCTCAAAATGTCACGGTCCGTGCTTAAATAGTCCTAGAATTGCTTTAAATGGGACGTTAAAATAAGTACAAAAAATTCTTGCTCTAAATTCATTTGATTTGGGCACAAGATTTTTCAGAAGTTCTTTAAAGAACACTCATAAAAAATTTCTGTGTTACAACCAGATAATGAGGTAAGTAAAAATAGTTTCTGATTGCAGTTATTATAATTGGAAAACAAAATAGTATAAAATATGTCGATGTTAAGTTTGATTAATGATTACTGAACATGTTACTGAATTAAAAATGATTACTGAACATTGATTTCCATCTAAATATTTTATGCTTATAATCTGCTACCGAAATCCTAGCATTATTGGTAATTTTGAATTTGAGGCATTAATAATAATGTATTAAGTTTATTATATTTGAAAAAATGTGAAAGTTTTTCGGTTGAATAAAAATATTTCTAACAAGTACTATATTTTCTATAGAATTTAATTTATTCTTATTTATGTCAAAAAAGAAAAATAATTACTTTTTATTAAATAATTATCAAACAAATTAATAAGCACCAAAAAATTACTGATTTTCGTAAGAATTAGACTCGCATTCTTTACCTTCTCATGAAAAATGCCGAAATCCTTGCATTTTACCGGTTAAGTTACTGCCTGTTGTTTTCAATTTTCATTCAAACTGCTAAAACTGCATTTAGAATGTTAAAAATTAATTCAATTTAATTAAAGAATTAATATTTCAAAAAAATGCATTAACATCAAGTGTCATCCTCTACAAGTTTAAAAGAATATATTTGAACTTGAGTGGATGAATAAAAAGAATTTTATTAATAATGAAAAATTTGAACAAGAATATAAATAATGTATGAAGGGTGAGTGTCAATTAATAGCAGGAATTGAAAAATTATATTGCGTGCATTACCATATTAATACTTTGAAAACATATAGAATAATTAATATCTTAAGTCACAAACATCATTGCTCATCTAAGAGACATCTTTATAAGAATGATATATATTATTAAGAATGATATAATAACACTCATCTAATGAAAAAAATAGTCTTTAGCGTGTTAAATGTGCTTATGTTTACTTGGACTTTTTTTTTCTTTTTGCCAAAAGCAATTTAATACAATCATCATCTTCTAAATAAGAAAAATGCATACACATTATTGGAATAACTTATTTTGCTTTTTCCGAAAGTTTTTCTCAGAAAACAAAAAAAATCCATGTTTTGCATGAAAGTGCAGGGGAAATTCAGCAAATTTACTATTTCTCTTAGAAACGAAGCGAAAACAGGTTTTTAGAGCTTTGCAATTATATAAATGCTGATTATCATTGTTTCTCTAGGTTCCTCAAATTTTGCATTATGAACTAAACACTTCCATTGATCAAAATGCAAGTGATGAAAAAAAAATGAAATTTTATTTCATTAAGACACATTGTTCATTTATTTTACAAATGATTACATAGAAACATTAATAATTAAAATTTGGTGCATGTGTATTTCAGATCTATTATATATTCATTCAGAAAATAAAATAAAACGTTTTCCAATTATTATCGCCTGTTGCAATCAACTTGTTCCCAATTTGTTATTTATTGCAATTTATTTTTATTTGTTTTTTAATGTTTTTCTTTTATTCGATCTATTTTTATTTAGAATTCGATATAATTCTAAACTGATAATCAGTTATAGAATTTATTTTATGTTCAACTAGTTTTTCATTTTATTTTTGTTATAGATGAGTTTCGAAAGCTTGTTTTACTGATTAATTTAAGAATCTTTGAAGTGTTTGTTAATTCATTACGTGTAATTTTTGCATTGAATTATTGACACTGTTCGGTCTGATGGTAAGGTCTATACTTCAGAAAGTTTCCTGATCCAGATCTGATTCCGTTTAGTTTAGTTATATTAAATTCCCCTTTTAAACCAACACTAGAGCTAATTTGGAAGAGACCTGGTAATTTTGATCCGCGGTTAGATGACGAGGATGACACCTGAGTTAACATCCCTTTCTCCACCTCACACCACTCCAATGGGAGGGCGTTTGAACCAGACATTTAACGTGCACTAGACCCGCTTGCACAACGGTTCGGTGGAAGTGTGTCTCGAACTTAAAGCCCCCCCGGTTCCACAGCCGAAACCCTACCACCAGGTTATGGTGGCCCCTCTCGATTCCGTTAAAGAAGTCCAGTGTAGAAGGCCAAAATGCCAAAGATATGGTTTGGAAGCTTAGAGAAGGGCACCAGTTCAGATGTTATCCTTACCACCTGATCGCAGCTCAGAATTGCGTAACCCATCGCCCAAAATATCCATGTTGTTGCTTTAAACCAAGGCAAACAAAACAAGCTTATAACAACTTTCCATAATTTAATCAAATTATTGCTTGTAAATTTGAGAAGTAATAATTTGATATCCTCAAAAAGCCATTAAGGAGTTTAAGTAAATTAGTGAATTAAGTAAATTAATTAAAATATTAAAATAACTGTAACTATCACTTAATTAAATTATTTGGTTGATCTGTATAAAAAGATTGCTTGGACCTCAAAAAATTATCTTTAACATTTCCTATAAAGCCGTAGGCTTCATTATTTAATTTTGGTGGCAACCTAAATTTGAGTATTCTTGATACTTTCTTCGATTTGAGTTTTTTGTTGTTGTTAACATTTCAGTTATATTTGCACAAACGTCCTCTACAGGCAGACAGTTTGATCAGATTCAAAGAAATTTGGTGGCCGCGGTGGCCTAGTGATAAGGTCTCGGTTTCGGAATCCAAACAATGCAGGTTCGAGTCCTGATTCCACCGAAGAACCGTCCTATAAACGGGTCTGGCGCACGTTAAATCCGTCGGGACCAAACGTCCTCTCGTTGGTGTGGTGTGAAAGTTCGGAGAGGGGGTTCCAGATCAGATGTCGTCCTTGTCATCTGACCATGGTTGAAAATTACGAGGTCCATCTCAAAATAGCCCTAATGTTGCTTCAGAACGGAACTATAAAAATAACTTTAAAAAAAAGAAATTTCGATAATCATGTGTTAAAGGATGGTATTCGCACCGATTTTTTAGTATTTTAATTAAAATTATAAAATTATACCAAATTTAAAGTGTTTTTACTTTAACTGCCGAAATTAATATTGAACTAAACTCCTTTTTACACCGTTCTAAAATTTAAAAAAATGTCTCTTTGATTATACCATTTTAGTTTTGACAATTATACCCAAAAAACTCTCATAAAACTTTAAGCATTAGATTTGATTGTTGAATTGAAATTATTACACTTTTTATTATTTCATCTAATACTTTGATGTGATTTTCTTCTATTGTTGAAACCAAAGGAAGGATTCCATTTAAAATCTATACAGTTTATGACAAAGTTAACAGTCGGTGTTCTGACTCTAGGGAAACGCATCTTTCACGTGATCTAGGCATGCCGGGTTTGGGCATGGTCATTCTTCACCCTGTGTTCTATCTGTGAGGTATGTAAAACGGCCCTCTGTAAGAAGTGACTATGAAAGCGAATGCGTGAGTGTCATCTTTATTTGAGTTAGAAGTCAGATTTCTGCCCTCGGGTGCTCAGGAGTATTTACCCTCAGAAGCTAATGGGTACGATATCATCTTCATCACAAAATTAACGCAAAATTAAAAACTTCAAATATCATAAATTTTAAAGCTTCAAATTTTTACAAATATATAATTCATTGATAATATTATACAGGCTTTCAGCCATAACGTAATTTGTATTTCTATAACTTTCTGTTAGCTCCCGTAAAATTTATGCTTTAAATTAAAATTAAAATGATTAAATTGCAATTATTATAAGACATTTTTTTATTGAAACAAAACATTTTGAAAAATTATGAGTGCTTAAAACAAAGTCTCTGAGCATTTAAACCTTATGGGCACTAACGAATAAATTTATGTAATATTTCAAAAAGTGTTCAACAAATGTTTCTCAAATTTATCACGAGTGTATCAATTAATTAACAATGTTTAGTTTTAAATGCATGAAACATCAATAAAATAAACATAATCATTTGAAAGTATGGCTAGCCTAACCTCGTAAGAGCGGGGGAAAACGGCAGCCTTACTCAGTTGGAAGTGGGAAAATGAAAAGAATTTTTGGCGGGAAAGTTAACTCGTAATTAATAATTAAAATTCTAATTTAAAATCAAAAAAGGATTCCGAGGTTCACATCCTCGACCTCCAAGGTATAAATATACCAAATTTAGTAGCTGTAGGTCAAATGGTCTCGCCTGTAGAGCGCCAATACAAACACACATTGAGCTTTATTATAAGTATAGATATAGATGCGAATAATGACGGATTAAAGGGATTTAAAGGGATTAAAGGGATTTAATAACGGATTAAAGGGGAAAAAAAAGATGAGCAGATGGAAGTAATCAAGTTAAAAAATTAATGATTTTGTCTTGATGCAACATGATTTTAATAAGAAAATGCGGTAAAAACAATTTACCGAGGGTTGCTATCTGTTTAGGAAAAGATAAATTATATCTATACTTCAAAAATAGCACTCCCTCAAGATGATTTAATGCCATCTATTTTTATGTGACCCCAATTAATCTCATTTTATGGCATCTATATTAAAACATATCCTCTAAATTTTATCCATTTAGGTAATTGAAATTTTATCCTCTATTTTAAATAAATTATCTAAATATGAAACAGAACCTTGAATGCAGAAACAAGGTAGCTAACAATATTTGATGAATCGCGTATTGCAAATCATTCAAAAAAATGTCATCCACGAAAGCATGCGTGACCAAACTTATGGAACTTTAAGACTTTCAGGGAATCGCATTTCTCGTTAAAGACAGGGTTGCATCACTACCAATTAATTGCGCTGTATTTCTCTGCGCTAAATGGGATGCGAAGCTATCAATCGAGTTGGCGATGTTGTGTTGACATTTGGCCACTAAACACACATTATGATGATTGCCATTTCATCTAGATCATTTTGGCTGCAATGATTGTCATTAACTCATCTTTTTGGCGAAAGGATACTGTTTAATTGCTTTACAAATCGTAAGGCTCTGTCTGCATTGCGGCACAAACTTAATTTTAATGAAACAGACAGGGCATTTTACTTATAAGCGCAATAAAGTTTCGAAACTCCGGACGTCATATATCCGGAGCATCGGAAATCCGGTTCGACTAAACGGACAAGGAACTGGATTTAGAATTAAGTGTTGCAATAAAATTTATGGATAAATCGTTTCAGGATTGTTCTTCTATTTCCCTTTATCGCTTATCTTTGTTATATAAAATACAATCAATTAGTTTCCATTTTGTGATTTGGAACAAGAATTTTCGGTTTAAAGTATTCATTTTATATATAGATAAGATATATTTATCATAAGATAATTAAAATCAATATTTTTTTCTCCAGAAACTGACGCACTTTTAATATTAATTATTTGCGTTCAATGAAATATTGTTATCAACTGTTTTAAGAAATTGTTATTATTGCTTTGTTTTACCTAAAGAAAATAAAAACAACACATGCCGTAAAAATACTTTATTGATCGTCATAACTGATTTTTAACATATTTTCAACAAGGTTATTATTTTTAATTATTATATACTAGCGGCCTTTGGCGACCAGCTGGTTCGCCATGAGTAATGCTTTCAAAACTTTTTAATCAAATCACATATTCATTAGCCTTGAAGTAATTCTGGGCAATGATTGGCCTGAAATTAATATTTTCTTTAAGATGACGGACTGAAAGTTCTAAAAGAACACGTTTTCCTAATAATATTCTTTAATTTTATAAATCAGTCAGTTTTAATTATTTATTTAGAAGACTGATTGATGTAGCAACTGTTATATAAAATATTATTAACAATATTTTGTAAAATATGGCCCACAGAGAAAGAAATGAAGAAACTATGAAGAAATCTAAAACTCATTATTCATAAATGCATTGTTTGACTCAAGCTACATAAAATGTAATTATTTACTTCCTTTAGATCAAATTAATAATATTAAACAATATATATGCTTATTAATATTTTACAAATTGGCCATTGGACCGGAAATTGAATGCATATCCTGTATAAATTCAATCCTGTATAAATAAAGATAATTTATTGAATTAATTATTTAGATATTGAAAACGATTATAGAAACCTTTGCTTTGCATTTATTTTTTTAGAAAATGTCACATTTTATATATTTTTTATTTTATCCAGTCACATGCTAAAAGTTGCACTTCTTTAGATTTAATTTATGATGATCGTTTTTTTTTAAATTTGAACTTCCGTCATTGTTTTCTTTTATTTTATGCAGTCACGTGATAAAAAAACCATGGTTAAAATTTCTTTAAAAATTCGTTAAAAATAGAAGTTTAAGTTATACATTAAAACACTGATACCATTAGAAAGCTAATTTTTTAATCTTTAAATTGATGTAAAAAACATGTTTGAGCGATACTATTTTCGGAAGTTATAGCGGAGAAACGTCGAAATGTCGCTTAAATTTTAATTAATTCAAATTCTAATTAAAAATTAGAAAAAAGGGCTCCGAGATGCACATTCCCGACCTGCAAGGTATACATATACCAAATTTGGTAGCTGTAGGTCCAACGGTGTGGCCTGTAGAGCGCCAACACACACACACATTGAGCTTTATTATAAGTATAGATTTAAGATGAGATGACTTTAAACGAATCAGAGCATTTTAATGTATTTTTGATAAGATTTAATTATATGACTGATGATAATTTTAGAATTTTTCATCTTTTTATTTTTATCGTTATATGCACTATTTCATAAGGATTAAAAATGTTGTTTATTCCAATTTCATGAAAATTCTAAGTCATACTGAAAAATGATTTTTAAAATTTCTATAAATAATTTTTAAAAAGTATTTACTTCATTAAACAGCTTTAATTGACATTTTGCTGGCGTCCTGGCATTGGGGTAGCGTGTTTTCCCCGTGATGTGAGCGTTCTGGGTTCGAGTTCCGGTGCAGGCACAGTTGTTCTTCATCTGTGCTATCTGTGATGTAACTAAAGTCCCCCCCCCTTCTGTAAAAAGGGATTATGCAAGCGTGATGCGAATAAACGTGAATGTGATGCGTGAATAGCTAAGACGTACCCTTGGTCCTAGTTGGCGCAACTTAAGATACGCCAGCTTGGCTTAAATCGTTGACTTCGTTATCGAACTTTTTCATAGTAAGTGCCATTAGAAGCAATAACAGTTGATATTTTAGAATTATGCAATCGTTGAAATATTTAACAAAAAAAATCTAAAATTTAACTAGTACAAGATTATAAATATTTGAATAACATTTACATATACTCTTCGGGATATTCCAGTAATAACAAAAAGAACATGTTTATTATCTTAGAACTGCGAACAAAATATTTTCGATTGCCTTTCATTCGATGTTTTCTTTTTTGTTACAGCTTCTTATCTAGATTTCTGTAATAAACGAAGAGCTTTTTGTAAAATTACTATAACTATTGTATTTATTTCTCATACTCCACTCTCCACAGTTAATCTAATGAAAATGTTTGGTGTCTTTTATTAAATTTCTTTTTAAAAAGTCGAGAAATATAATAATAATAAAAGACAGATTTGAAATCTTAGACTGTGTCAGTTTTTTGAAATCCAATTTATAACCTTCTTCCCTTCAGCTCTAGAGTTACCAATTATAAATGTAATAGAAGATTGAATGGTATTATTTTTGGAAATTTGAAATTCGAATTCGTTAATATGTTTCACAACGACTTTTCTTATAAAAAAGGGAGCTCTTCCGTATTGTGTTTTGGCATCACGCTCCCTGACTTCTTCTAATTGTGCAATTGAATCTAAAATTAAATTGTCGCAAAACATTACACGTGTATCACATGGATACGGTTTGATACTTTTCTGTTTGGAACAAACGACTTCTTATTAATATGCTTCCATCTTTTGTTCCTGTATTAAAATCCAAAGCTGTATAGCAATTTTTTTCTCACTATCTTTAAAAAATAAAATATTTTTAAAGCAAATATTTATTTCATGTTAATTTCATAATCATTAATTTCAAGGAGTATTTTATATATTAATTTTTTGGAAACTCGTTTTTTTTTTTGGTTAAGAAGTATTAGTTATCTACAATTAATAAGAATAATCTTTATTATTAATGTTTTCTTTTATTCTCCTGGAATCCATTTTAAATCCATCAGCTAGTTAATTTTTTTCTCATAATTCTTGCACAATTTTTCACAGATTAGATTCTTGCACAGTTAAGTGTTCAATTAGTTCAGTGTTAATTGAGTGTGGGGCAAAAAAATCCTACATAATTCTATATCTGCTTTTGTTCATCAGCTGCGTTCAAATTTTCATATAAATATACAAACTAAATAAAATCAAACTCAGAATTTCATGCATCCCATTTTTTACCTTTTCAAGTTAATATGTTCTCGCACACATGAACCAATAAATTGATGGATACTTGACATAATGTCGTATTGGGTTAAAATTCATTTTATTCAACTCTGTCTAGTAATAACGTTATAAGATGAATTTGTTTATGTAAGTTGTTGCATTTTTAGATTATCGTGTTAATATACACATGGCAAAATTTAGAGACAAACATTCTTTCTTCTGATTATTTCAATTAATACAGATATATAATTCAGTCATATGCTGATATATTTCAGTTATTTTGTTCCTTGCTTGTTTGAGTTCATGCATTCACGTGTTTAGAAAAGCAAACAAATTTGTCGAAGTCAGTTATTTTTTTCAAAATACGCCTGCAATTTCCAAATAAATATTTTAATAAAATAATGCTAATTTAATTTAAATATATGGTGAAACTAAAATATGAGGAACATTAAACTATCGGACGAATATATTGTATACATGTAAGTAAAAATAACAATATCATCAATTCAGCAGAAAATTTAATTTCAAAACATGCGGGCCCTAAGTCAACAAACAGCTCTCTTTGCATTCTGTATTTCTGGTTCACCCTAACTGTAGTTTACAATTCGTTTACCCTACAAAATATTTACCATTTTCTACATGTTCGCGTTCCAATCTTGTTAACCCTCGCGATTGAGCCATTTTTCCCAATGAAACATATTAAACCGAGTGGTTTATAACCCGGTAATTCAATTTCTATTAAACGGGTTCCATATCTACCTCCATTTGGCACCCGCGTGTTGTGATTTATGAAAAGATCCGCCACCCCTGGGAGTTCCGACCATTATACCCGTTGCTGGATTCGTTTGATAAATGAAGTCACGGTGTTTATATTCAGCAGGGGTATGCTTCCATTTTCAGGACCGATAGAGACTGTGGAAGGGTTGCGAAATTCCTTGTGCGTCTCGTCACCGTTTGCATCCATGTGCTTCTCAGACGAGACGTCTTGGGTTTTCGATGCTTTAAGAATAATTACGCAACAAAAAGGAATAGAGCACCTTAATTAGACACGTGTTGGTTGCAGTAGTGATTGGCAGGAGACACGATAGGGGTGGGGGGTTTGACAAATGTTATTGCTTCTATGAAAGTATAATTTGCTGTTTAAAAGTGCTCCTCTTTCACTGCGCTTATATATATATGAGCAGATGATTTTCTTTGTTGATTGTAGTTTTCTAAATGTGTTTTATTAGGTCATGTATTTAGGATTATTTGTTCTTCCAAATTGTATCATAATTTGCCGATTTGAGAGATTGCACGGACTACTTGAAGTTCTTAACCTGCGAACATAACAATATTGATGGGAAAAAAATACAAAGCGAGTGAGTCCCATGAAAAACATGTTGATTTCATAAGAAATAAAAAGTTTGAGAAGATTTAAAAATGATAAAAATTTTGGAGATGCGGATAAAATGAAATCACAAAGTGATTTGATGATTCATTCAAGAATAAATTAATGCCTTAGGATAATTGCTTTTTATTTTTTAATTTAGAATCATAAAAAAAATTATTGTATCGTTGAAAATTCGATCTCCGAAATGTCACGAATCTTCATGTTTTGTCTCTGTTTTTATATATATATATATATATATATATATATATATATATATATATATTGATTTTATGCTATTTTATAACTTAAGACAAACAACTAAGAGTGCAAGTATTTTACAAAATATCGACGGCGAGGGTTCTTTTTTTTATGTTTCTCTATACTTAACACTATAGCTTATTCTAAGTTTAACTTTATCGAAAAGAGAACGTCTCTTCAAGATAACGGATGAATCCAGTACATACTTGCAATTTTTGCGCCATAACCATATATTAAATTTCATTTGTTAATTCATTCGCATATTTATTTTATGTGTACGAAGTATTAAAAATTTCAATGTAATGCTAACAAGACCCCCTTCAACTCTTGATTTTGACCATTTTTCATTTTTCGGTTCTCGTTTATTCGAAAAACATAATTTTGGTTTTATTTCAGATCGTTTGTTTGTTCGTGAACCTGATAAATCTAGATAGTAAGTAAACTATAGAGCATATAAATGATAGAATGTTATTCTATGAATTACACTAAGTCAATCGAAAAAATTATTCTGTTGCATGCCAAAGAATGCCTTAGCAAATTAATTTTGCAACCGGAAAAAAACGCATGACTTGTTAAGACAGAACTCAGTTAGAGGTGAGGGCACACGCAATTATATTGGTCACGTGACTCATGTCATTCGTCATTAAATCAATTAAAACTTTCTCATTTGCATAATGCATTATTGAAAAATGAAAATTTTGCAATAATCTCCCACTGCCGCTTATTTGCATCAATTTGTAATACTGTTCTAAAATGTTATAAATATATCTAATAAAAATTCACAGCGTTTTATGAGAAATTATAACAACTAGACATCTGAGTTGTAACACCTTAAGATTGTAGTAAGCAATTTATATGATTATCATTTTTAAAAAACACAAAAATAACGTTATTGCGAAATTTTGTGGATAGAGATGTCTCTTGAAATTCTATTGTATATGTCATTTTCCGCAAATTCTGAATTAGGTGTTTAGCAAAATATGATCTATTTTCATGTAATAATGAACAGTCTTTTATCTGCTGTAAATCGTTTATTCTGTGTTTTATAGCATTTCTCTACAGTGAAACTAACGGTAAACGTTATGAAGATTTACTTCAGTTGTACAGATCGCCGAATGTTGGGTTTGCTGCATTTGGCGAGAAATCGGCAGACTGGCACAAATGAAAGATTTTTTTAAAAAACCATATTCTGATATTATTAAATTCCGTTTAACGTTTTCTTACTGCACATCGTTTTGAGGGACAAGTCTGTAATGGGACATATGTTGTGATTTTTAATTTAATATGTTTATTTTTAAATTATTAAATCCATTTTTTCAAAAAAATCTTAAATTATTATCGCAATAACGACACATTTTAACATTTCATATGTGTTAATAATTCTGTCAAGTAAAATGCATTTATTTCGAGATTTTTGAAAGAAATATTTTAATTCATTTCAAATCTAATGCTTTGCTTCCATTTCATCAGCTACGCTATCGCATGGCCCATAATTTTCAAAATCATTTTTGATTGTGTATTTCTTTATTTCACAAATTACAATGAATTACCAAATCTAATTCATTTTTCGATTCAGATGTAACCTGGTATATTGGTCTAGTTACCAAATTTGACACAGAAAATTATTTCTTGGATAATATATTATCGTAAAGTGAAAATTTTTAAACTTAAGATTATAAATTAAATTGAAAGTGTATCATGTTAATAACATTTGATTAACATTCAGTAAGCATATTAAATTAAAATCGCAATGTATTTCTCAATTCAAACCTTCACCTTTAAACGAAATGCAATAAGAAAATGTTAAACAAATGATATCATGATATCGGAATAGGGTTTTAAAAAATGACGATCCTTTACTTGTGGCAGTTTGGAGATTTCTCGCCAAATGTGCTCAACCCAAAATTCGCAACCTGTATAATTGACGTATATTTTTATAAAATTTGTCTTTAGGGCCACTGTATAAAAATATTATTAAATTTAGAATATGCGATTTACCTATTTTACTGACATTCTATTTTCGTTAGGAGGTGTGAATAATTGGAGGCAACTAATAATTGATGAACAAAATCGAGTAGGAAACGAATAAAGCCTAAATGGCTATATTCATCAACAACTTTTAATCGCATATATTTTTTTACCTACTTTTACTAGTATAGCATTATTATTACGTGTGCTTCTTTGACAGCAGATGCGTTTTAAGAGTTTGACGTCTTTTATTTTCATGGAATGTAATTTTTTTCCTAAGGAAATTAAGTAATTTAATTTTTATTATATATTTAAAAAAACTTCGCTCGCGTTTTAAAAAGTTTTAATAAAAGTATTTTCTCTTTACACCAGTGAGGAAATATCACATCATTCATTCTTAAGTGAGAAACATTGAAGGATTTGACTCCTGTTCTAAGATTACTCTATTATGCAATTGTTTTATGATCTCAGAAATTAGTAAATAGCAGTTTGTGTTTGCAAAATTATTGCTTCTATAAAAATTCTATATAAATTAATATGTTTAAGAATTTATTGGTAAAAAGTTTATTATTTGAAAGTTGCTCATATGTATATATAGAGAGAGAGGGGGGTTGGGATAGAGACCGAAGGGGAAGTCTCGTGATAGCTTCAACCCAGTTTAAACTGATTAATGACTTAAATTAATTAAGACAAACAGTGATTTAAAACTAATGTTTTCACATGATATCTTGAGATTTGTGATCGTAGATTTCATTTTTACTTTTTTTTATTATGTTCTTAAATTTTCTCAATAGAAGGGTATAATATTGAACGAAATTCAATTTTATTTCTGTATATTATTTTCATAGTTTTAATAAATTTTTTGAAATATTTTTAAATATATTTTACAAAAATAATTCTCATTGTTTGGTGATTCTATTTATACTTAAGCACGATGTGATGATATTAAATACATTATCATGTATATGATATCTCTGTTATAAGAATGATTATAGAGTTTAAAGTTAAAGGAGAGATAGAGGAATTCAATCTGTTGCATTATCATGCTACAATGCTCAAAACTAATGGTTCTACTATTTTTCGAAATTTTTCCTAGATAGATAGCCGATGGCGTATAGAAAAAGGCGAAGATAACAAATAAAGAATTACTACGTTCTGTAAATAAATAATCTACCCATCAGAAAATTGCTAAATGAATGATTGGTAGAAATCAAAAACTAGCTTCTATTTATTACAAGCCAATTTTGGCAACCAGTTGATGTTTGTAAATAATGGTTATTAAAAATTTCAGGTAAGTACTTTTTATTTCAAATTTTTCATTAAAATTTTTTGGAACTGTAAATTCTGATAGACATATAACTTGTGTTATTTTAGAAGCACTACATAATTTTGTTCATTGAGCTGTATATTTTTCTAATCTCTCAATAGCTTCATGCATTCAATTATGACTTAATAAAGAATAACTGTTTAAAACTTAAGATTAGTTAAGCTTCCAAATTTTTTTTCGTTATTACTAGTTTCTGAAGTCGAAATCTTAACTGTAAATCCAATAAAATTTCAAAAAAAAATATTAATAGTGTGTTTTATGTTGAAATTTAATGAGCTTGGAAAAATATGCCGAGTCTTAAAAGTTTTTTTTTAATCGAAAGTAGAAAAAAATGATGAAATAACTCCAACAATAAAGAAAATATTAGAGTTTTACTTTCACAATAAAATATTGCTATGTAATATGCTAAAAGTATATTTTAAAATATGACGAAAAACTGGTAACATTTTAAAGAATAATTTTAGTTTAGTTATATCAACGTCCCATTTTGGCGCAACACTAGGGCTATTTTGGGATGGACCTCGTAATTTTGAACCACTGTCAAATGACAAGGACGACAGCTGGGCTGGCAACCCCTTCTTCAAACTTCCACTCCACACCAACGGGTGGACATTTGGCCCCAACGGATTTAACGTACACCAGCCAGCTTACACGGCGGTTCTTAAGAGGAATCGGCCCTCGAACCTGCAAACCCTCCGGTTCAAAAGCCGAGACCTTACCACCAGTCCACCGCGACCCCAAGAATAATTTTAAGGCGATGTATAAGTCATGTATTTTCGGGCAATATTACGGAATGACAAATATTTTGCTTCATTATGAATTCATTAAAATTTCAAAAAAAAATTCCTGTGATATGTACATTCCTACGTTCTGAAGCAAGCATGAGCTAAATTTAATAACTATTGGCCAAATGGTCTAGCCTTATACAACATTACAACGAGCATACATATTCTAATTTATTAAATGTAGAGACCAAAATAAATATTTGATTTGTCATTTTTGGCCATGTATAGTTCCTTCAAAAATAACATGAATAATATTGCATATAAACAGAAAATAACATGTAGTTAAAAATTTGATTGATATGAATTTATAAACTAATTATAAACTGATCATCAAAAATCTGAGGGTCAAATCTATAACGTAAACGGGTGGAACTTGGTAGAAATATTCTTATGCAAACTGGAATTTAAATTAAATCATTTCATAATTTTGTTTCAAAGTAACCGCTTTCGATAATCATTTGTTATTTCAATGAAACTGTCTTAATAAAACTTCACGTTAGTGATTACGTTGAATTATTAAGCATTAAAACTTTGTTATTTTAACTGGAATATATACGTTCTGTTCATAATGAAAATGACTTCTATTCTTCCCTTCTATTGGAGATCATTATTACATCAGAGTGACATTAAAAACAGGAAATATCTGGCTCGCTAACTCTAATTTTTCCTTCTTTCTTTTACGCTAATATAACTTCACTTTTTGATTCATTTTGAAAACTGCACAAAAAGGAACAGAAGCCTTCTTTTCTATCTTTGAAAAATGCAAAAAAAAAAAAAAAAAAAAATTACTATTTGATGAAACAATAAAAACGGCCCGAATTTCAGGGTAGCACAGTCATCCCTTTTTTAGAAAACAGGTAAAGCAGATGCTTTTAAATATGCCGAAATTTAAAACATAAAAACACCTTTTTGGAAAATGTTTGTCCGCCCGTGATGTATATAATTTAAAATGCTTCGAGTGTAGGCAATTAAATCAATCGCTTGATCTTTGGACAGATTTTTGGAAATTAGTCCTTTGTTAATGGTATCTGAAAATCCAATTTGTGTTTCAGATACGTTTTTTCCAGTCGATTCTAATCTAAATTTAATGGAAAAAGCTTTTACTTATAAAATCACATGTAAATATGATAGATTCAAATCATCACTTTTACTTGTTTTTGAAATTACAAGCCGACAGAAGGTCAATTCCTTGTTGGATTTGGCTCAAAATTCTACAAGTATCTACGATATACATAGTAAACTGTGTACCGAATTTAGTCCATCTAGTTCTCTTCGTTTCCAAATTATCATATCAACATATGTTCTAACAGTCGGATAAGCAGACTTTCCTCTGAACAGATTTTACTCAAAATTTAATAGAAATATAAAAGTTTGGAATGTATTTTCAGCAATTTTTATCCCTCCGGTTTAAAGCGTTTTTGAATTATTTTTTTCACCAATAAAAGACCAATAGACGTGCAGACATAATGCCAAAAATGTATTTTGAATGAACTCAGGATGTCCGAAAATGTATAGATTCATCAAAATCTCGAGTTCCAATTTTTTAATGATTATGATACTTTTTCTCTACTTCGTGTACAAACAAGTAGAAAGTATTTACAATCGCCAATGAGAAAATAAGCTATCCACTCTTTACGAGCAATTATCACACCTCTCTAAGACCTTTAACGTTTAAATTCCACCCAACATCATCAAGTGGTTTAGAGAGTTCCCAAGCCTCATTGAGCTTTACGGTGTTTCCCGCTCAGATCTCACAAGGACAATTTTTTCTCTAGAGGGAAAAGTTGAGTCAGTTCTTTTTCCGATTCTCGATTTTATATTTTATTTCTGCTCTTTTTTTAGCCGAAGCCACTGTTTCTGGAGAATTCCCCAAGAATGCTTTTCAATGGACAAGGTTTTTCGCAGACGCCATCTTGTTTAGGCATTTCATCGATGCTACTTCAAGTTCTGTTGGAAGGGGAGAAAAAAGTTCGGAATTTTTCCGGCCAAACTTCTGAAAAAGAATAAATAAATAAAATAAAATAAATCGATGTCTCTACACTTTTTTCTCTTCAGCTTTTTGCTCGCTTTTCCTAGACTTTTTATAATATTTGAATGTAAAAATTTCGAAGTATGCTTCAAAATATTTATTTCCAAATCTATTGCAACCTTATTAGATTTAACTCCAGTTGTTAGAAAAACGGTTTTTCGTTCACCTTGGAGCAGTTTTGAAAGTTCCCGTTGGATAAATAACAACTATTTACATTTTCTCGCCAATATTTTTTTTCATGCATATCTTCTTTGAAGGAGGTTGCCTTCTTGACTTTGAATGTGTATTTTCGCATTGCTCGGTTCTGAATACGGATTTAAACGAAATAAACTGGTAATATGAATTTTAATAAAACTGTCAGTATTTTAAAGAGAAAAATAAATGCTCTCTTTTTGTATTCAGTTGAATATGATTTATAAAAATACCATGTTAAAATAATAATTTAGTTCTTTAAATAAATATCGTAGTATTTCTGAAACAAAAGATATTAAACATAAATTGTAAAACTGATTACTTAATTAAATTATTATTTTAAACCATTACTTAAATTGATTTGAATTTACGACTTAAACGAAATAAACTTTAACAACCAAATGAGTTTATCTGAATTTAAAATATGAGGAATTTTCATTAAGTGAGTTGGATTTTAGCAACAAAATAATATTGATTCATCAATAATCAAAATGCTTTTTTATTATTCAAGTTGTATTTTCTGAAATCGTTTCTTTTTTTCTAACTCTTAAAAATATTCTCATTCAATAAATAGCTGAAATATAAAGTTCTAGAAACTGTTATAAATATTTTTGATATAAAATATAAATATTGTTTTCCTTTGCAAGTTAGAGCATAAAAATACATGATTTGCTTGTGAATTAACATTGGATTATTCTTGCAGTAGTGTTTCTATGAGGAACAATTGTTTTATTCCTTTTTTGGGGGTTTTTCATATTTAAGTCGCCCGAATTAATGAATTGGTGGTGACAGAGATATACCCTAGTATACTAACGGTTTCAACGGCACTTTGATTTTGAGATGTCTGTACCCAGGATCTGATTATGAATAATGTTGGCAGTGATTCAATTTAGTTTCTTATAAGGACGAATATTATATAGTATTTCACACACTTCAACCCATGGTTACTGTTTCTTCAAATTTTACTTTAATTTGTATGTTATATAGCATGCACATTTTATATTCTGAAGATAAAAATGCAATTTTTATCATATACCACTTTTTTTAACTATCATTTTTAAATCAGAGTTCCGCCTCTTATTTATACACTATAGCTTCACATCAATGCACATTTAAGAAATTGGAATTTATTAGCTGATTTTACTGAATTATCCGAAACTAATCACTATGTTGAACCTTTTATCATAATTTTTCCTCTGTAACTGCTTTCCTCAAGCTGAAAAATTAATTATTTCTTGATTATTTTATTATAATCTAACAAAATTTATGAGATAGCTCTCTAAACTCCTCTGTAATTTCCATCCAAATTGTAAATAGAAAAAAAAAACGATATTTTTTTAGCATTTTTAGGGATAAATTTAGGAGTATACATGTGTTATACAATCGCACAAACGACATTATCTGTTGACAATGTCTTAAAACAGTTACAATTTAAAGTTTAATTTCATGAAATAATATTTGTTCAAATTAGCTCATTTGAGCGAATAATATTGCTTAATTATTCTAGAAAAAAAATTTACAATAAAATATCGGGACCGTCTTATTTGTTATCAGAGTCTACGGGGAAAAACTGAAAAATACGCAATTAGCTTTAAAAACTTGTAGAAGATACCGTAAAGAATATTCAAACATGGGTTTTTAAAACTATTTACACTAATCCCTTATAATAAAAAAATTCACCCAAAACGAGGCACGTTTTTTATTACAGTTAGGCGGGCATTTCTTATTTGAACATCGGTGGTCAAATTTTTTAATTTGAAAGCAGAAGCCTTAGATCAAATTTTAGCTGAGAATCTGGGAAGGAAGCGAAGGGTTGAATAAGAAAATCCAAATAAAATAATTAATTATAAAAAAAATTAAGAGGAAGGAAATAATTGAAAATAGAAGTATCAATTATATATTCTATCAAAGGAATTCCTTCAATAGTAGTATTCATTATTGTTTTGTATATATTGAAAGAAGAAGTAATTCACAGAAAACTAATTTTTTAAATAAATTTGATATCCATAAACTTTCTTGAATTTTATTTACTTACTGATAAGTCAGATATGAATATCTTTATTACCTAATCTAACTAAGTGTAATCCTTCATTCCATTTTTCAAGGGTAAATTTTTAAAATCCTTATTTTTTGGATTTACCCAAGAGTTTGAAAAGTTTAGACAAATATAAAAGAACTAAAAATGAGTTGTTTTAATTCGCAAGAATAAAAAAATTAAATGCGCCTCGTGTATAATTCAAATAAAATTCATTTATTTATTTAGATAACATAATTAAGTCCAAAACTCTACTTTATATTCAATTGTGAGAAAATTTCTGTCAATCATTATATTCCCGTTAATTTTGATAGCACTCTACTAAAGTTGGATGATCCATTGCTAATTTCAATTCATCATGAAATAAAAAAAAAATCATTAGCTTTATTTTTCTGATATTACAAGAAACTGAATTCTCTTCTATTAGCTGTCTCATTTAAGACCCGTTGCCAATTTAAGGCCTTAATTTGCAGTGAAGAAAGGGAAAAAGAAAAAGTGTGGTTTTTACAACCTTTTAAATAACGGCGCAATTACATTAGGGTGTCCCAGGGGAGTCGTAACTGATTAAAATCTCGTCGAGTTCTAGCATAAATTACGGGCTTTTCTTGTCAATTTCGAAGTGCCTGGCAAATAAAGTGTAAAAGAGGTTGTTGACCACTATGTCGTGATGCTCGTTTAAAATTAGAAATGTTTCCTAGAAAAAGTCTCTCTTTTTTTAAACGTTAAAGTTACAATATTGATGGGTTTGGAATTTTTAGAAATCACCTAAATTGATGTGATTCTTTTAGTTATACATTGTGTTTAAAAGATTAGTTATTCCAAGGAAGTAAATTTTTAATGATGAAAAAAAAGTTGACAATTGTTAAAATTACTTAAAAAAATCTGAGTTAATCAGTTTTTCTTCTTAAAAGTACTTCAGAAGATACAAGTATATTTTTTTTTTTAATTCTTTTTTTCCATCTTATAATTTTCTGTTTCGAAAGCTAATTTAAACTTAATAATAAGTGTGTTAATGCAGGTCAATTAACCATAAATATAATTGACTAGATCTGGATAAATTTGCGAGAGGAAAGAAAAGATGTAAAATCAAATAAAATTTAACAGTTTGAGCCTATCAGTACTAATTTTATAAATAAGTTATCATATATATGAGATAATGATGACAAGAAAAAAAACGCATGGATGTCTTTTTTAATTACTGATTTTAACAAGCAATGAAAAGGCTAAAAGTTAATGAAATACTACCTTGAAGAGACGCTAGTACATTTTAAGGAAAAACAAATGGCATTATAAAAAGTGTATTGATTATGTCCAACAAACAGCTAATTTTTGTTTTTCAAATTGATTGTTAAATAAATTCCAATTGGATTTTAGCAGTAATTTTTTTTTCAAATACTTTTTTATATTATTTGATTTGATTTTTAAAAATTATGTATTTAGATATTCATTTATTTTCTATAAATAAGTAAACTTTCCATTTTCGATTTTCAAAATAATGAAGGCGCCTTCGATTACAAACTCGAATTTTGAATATCTGTAATTTGTTTTCATAAGTGGGGATAAAAAATGAAAAGCCTGAGTTTTAAGTTATTTTTTTCGTTTTGGTTATTAAAATACTCAGTTTTTGTCACATGGGTGATGTGTTTAGAGTGATTTTCCATGAAGAGCTGAAGTATTTTTAAATGCTTTTTATTGTGTTTCATAATTTTCTAAAATCTTAAAACATAAAATAACTATTAAAATCAATGATTTATACAAAACTCAAACAGGGTTCAGAAGGTGATATCAAATTTGTCAATACATTTTATAATATTGATCACATATTAAATATTTTTACATAAAATAGAATTTGAAAATTCTTGTCTAAGCGTCTTTCTAAACTTTATATACCGGGTAATCCAAATGTCGGGATGAACTTTAAAAATGAATAATTCGAAAACGAGTAAAGATAAAAAGATGCGATGTCCACAAAACGGATGGAAAAGAAGCCGGGTTTTTTGTGTCAACGAACAAAAATGGTTCTATTGGTGACCAATGGAGGGCGCTATTGTTTTTAGTTACCCCAAAAGATGATTTACAAATGAAAAAATGCTGACAACTTTCAAGTCAGCTTAATTACCATTAATTAGTTAAATGTTCAATGTTCTGTCCATTATTCAGATGTATTACTGTGAGACGAGTCGCCATATCGTTCACAACATTTAGAAGCATTTCTTGCATTATGGCAGATACAATGGCATCTTTCTAGGCTTGTGTCGGTTGGTCACAATACACTATCGACTTCAAGATTCCCCACAGAAAAAGTCACAGGATGTCATATCGAGATATCTTGGAGGCTATGCGTGATTAAAGTGTCGACTGATAATGCGATCCTCTCCAAATGTTAAGCGTAGCAGGCGTTCCACAGGCAGAGCAATAAGAGGTGATACTCCATCTGACATAAAGGTGACTATTTGGAGTGCCTCTCGCATTTGTAGTTTGGGAATAATAGTGTTCCTTAACAGTCCTGCATATCACTGACCAGTGACAGAAACTGTTTTGAAACCCTTCAGTGTGGCTTTGTCGAGAAAAAAGGGACCAATTATAAAACCAGCAGTGAAGCAAGACTGTCACTTTAGGGTTTCAAGGGATCCTTAACAAATTCATTCGGATTTTCTGTGGTCAGCGATTGTGGGTGTTAACAAAATCAGAGAGTGTAAAATTTGAGGGACATCAACTTCTTGGACGTGACGGCCAAAGAACCCGTCACCTGTTTCAAATTGCTTCATCATTTTGTTCAAAATCTTCAAATCAATCATCAAAATCTCTTCACTATTTTTCCGTTTAGTACAAACCGCATCTTTTTTTTCGTTTTCGAATTATTCCGTTTTAAAGTTCATCCTGACTTTTGGATCACCCATTATATATATATATAATATATATATTTGATAAATGTTGAATTTATTCTATTTTATTCTATTCATTCATTTTTTTCCATTTTAAAACTTAAAGTTTTGTACCCATGAAATTCAACCCCGTAATTGAAACGCACTTGGTGTTATTCATTACAATAGAAAATATTTCTTTCTCGCGCAAAATCTCAGAGAGACAGTAAATTTCATTATCAAGAGCACTTGCACTTGTTAATATGAAGATGAGTTAGAAAATAATAATGATATTTATGATACAGTGTAACATTTAACAATTTAAGAACAAGTGTTACATGTTTCTTCCGTTATCCCCCACCCCAAGTTTCACCTCGCCTCTATATCACACTTGTATCCATTTATTATAACTTGCGAAGGTCAGAGGAAGTGGTCTCCGGAACTTTCTTGTATATTCACTAATAAATTTTGTATTAAGCCGTAAGCCATTTACGAGCAATAATTACGAAAAAGTCTATTACACTATAACCTTTGGAGACTTCTTTTTGGAATTAAATGGGTGAAATGCGATTCTTATGTTGAACTTTTTTCTAACTAATTGAAAAAAATTGATAGAGAACTACAATTGAAATTAATTCACATACCAAATTTCATATATTTATGTCATTGTATTTTTGAGTTATGGCATTTGCTTTCATGCATAATTGCAGAACGAAAAATGGTTAAACCCTTTACTTATTTTGTTCCAAATTGAATAAATATCTACACGTTAGATTTTAAATCGGTCTATCAAATTTGATTCATCGATATTTCTTTCTTTTTGCAATTATTGAGCTAATTAATATTTGGACAGCAGGACTGACAAACTTCCTCTGAAAGGATTTGTTAAAAATTTGCATTTGCTTGCATTTTGAAAATACGTTTTCAAAAACAAGATTTTTAGGAAACAAACCTTTTCCAAAACGAAAAGCAAGAAAGCATGTAGGCGAAAAAATGTAAATAATTGTTATTTACCCAAGAGTGCATCCCAAATAGCACAAAGTGAACAAACTGTAAATTTAAACCTATATCTTTAGAATAGAGAACTTCCATTAAACTTCCTCCATCCAATTCAAATCATTTTTGAGTCGCCATGTTCACATTTAATCATACCTATCTAGGTAATTCAAATTTCGGTCCCCTTTTCCCGCCAAAATTTTGAAACCAAATATTTTTTTTTGTCTGTAAGTAGTCTTTGGTAAAATGAAATACATGAAAGTAAATGTCTCTCTGTGTACATTTCGATAAAATGAAACACAGAGAGATAGAATAAAAAAGTTTATGAGGTAGAATAAAGGATACATTTTTTTCCTTTTATTTCGTTGGAGCTAATCTATTTTGCGAATTACTCAAAATAAAAAGGATTTTCAATTTTGCTTTTCGTCAGTAATAGTTTTTTTTTAAATAAGAAAATTCAGCTGATATCACTAATGCCTTAATAATTTTTGGCAAAGAACTGTTATTTACCTTTACTATTTTTAATTGTTTGTCATTCATTTATTAGTGTATTGCAGTGCTATTTATGTTTAATTAGCTTAATGAGTTACGATACGATTAACATTCTCCAGGGCTATATACAAAAATAAAACAAATAGTAATTATATATATAATTAAAATTTGTGATTTTTAGCATTTTTTTAAAATTGTTTGTTAATGTAATATATTTAACTTATAAAATTCATCTAAAAATAATTTTAGTCTTATATTTACTTTAACAAGACTCTTAAACAAGTTTTCCTGTACTTTTCCATTTGGGGAGACAAAACATAAAAATCTTCTCAAAAATCTTAAGCGTTTGCTAAACACCTAATTTATGTATTTTGTTTTTGTCATTGGCAACACCGTTTCCTTCCAATTTTTTATAATTTCAACAGCAAAAAATGTCAATTTCATTCAAAAGCATCCAAAATTCAAACGAATTATATTGGTAAAAATTATGTTTATAAATTCAACATCTAAATTGTTTCCCTTTAACCCTTCCACTTCAAATATAAAATTAATCTCTGAATGTCTGTTTTTGTAATAAATATTTTTTCGCATGGTAACTAAATCATTTTTTAATAATCCCGTCCATATTCCTCTTTTTTAATCATCCCCCTTACGTATACACAGTATACGCGCATGCGTGTGTGTTTGATAGTGAATGTGAAAAAAGAATAAATAAATCCAGTTTTAATTCTGGTATAAAGTGTTTCATGTTCTGATGCACAAATTTTAATTATTGAGGCTTCACTTTTGTGTATATCCATGATGGTATGGGGTTTGGTTGTTCTATTTTTTATTATGGTTCTTTATGGAACGTGATTATTCTCATCATTTATTGTCATGGATCTTTACAGAATGTGTTTATTTTTAATTATTTATGACCAATAGCTCTGTATGAGATATTATTATTCTGATTATTTATGATTATGACTATGAATAACACGTGGTTATTCTTGTCCACACACGACTCTTTACGGAGTTTATTCACGTGAGCATGAATTTTCTTAACGCTCTTTATCTCGTATTATTTGGTGAAAATCGACTTAAATGTATCAAACAAGAAGCATTCTTGAAACTTTAATTCTGTTAGTTTAGAGTGGTACATAAGGTTAATTCTGTTTTTGTTCTTTAGCTGTCTGTCGCCGATGAGAATTTTTTTTAAATAAATACTCTTTTTTTTCTTGTTTTAATCGAATTGGTTTCGTTATTTTTTAATATTTTATTCATTTAAATCTTAATGTTCTTATATGATGAAAATAAATGTCTTGAGCTCTTAAAAACTGTATATGCCCAACTTTACATTTAGAAGTTTCTATTAAATTGTATTTGTTTCATGCTAACAAAGGTGAAAATTTGTATTCATTTTCTCTCATTTTATAATGTTCTAAAACTCATCTATGTATTCTAGAATGTAAAAAATTATTTAAATATTTTTAAAATTTGATTTTTTTTTGTCCATTTATTGATTTTTTTTGTAGTTTGATTCCTTAACAGTGCCCTACCTGTAGTGAATTTGAGATAACTTTCTCTGTTTTTTTTATTTTGCAAATATTATTTCTAAATTAATAATTAAATAAGAAAATAATCAAAATAACAAACACTTCAAAGTATCGCATTCTATAAGTAAACTAAAATGTAGTAAATAATTTTAATAATGGAGAATATTGCATTGAAATGATCTTTAATGCAAAAATACGTGAGGCAAAAGGAATCTTACAAGAAAACGAAAGTACAAAGAATGCTAGAAGTCAGAGGAAGGAAAAATAACTTTTTTGAATAATTATCAAAATTGAAATACATTATAAATGTTAGTACACTTATAATTTATTTATAATTCAAAATGTTATCTTTCGCACATTTTGTTTTTAGCCCCCGTTTATGGATTTTCGAAGATAATTTTTTTTATTAGAGCACATATAAAATAGTATTTAAAAAAATATATTTTAAAAATGTTTATTATTTATCCTAGACACTAAAGTAATTAACATTTACAAACAAATTCAGAAAGCCTGATGAATTCATATTTGTTTCCAATTCATTTTATTTTCCTTCAAAGTGATTCCACGAGCAACATGTTTCTCTTAAAGTCATTTCGCTGTTTTTTTACATTTGCTGAATTCGGAATCTTTCCCATTTCTCCAGAGAATAGAAATTCAGTAGTAGGGATGCTAAACGGTCTGCTGCCGAGTGGAAAGGAAAGAGTTTCTGGCAACAGTCCCATTCCAAAGCAACAGCCTGCGCGGAGCAACATAAATAGAGCTTTTTAAATAAGGTGATGAAGTGAATGATCATTCAGTTTTGTTCTTCCTGGGCGACGATGGGGCACTTCTTTCTTTTCGCAAAAAAGGGTTTCGTGTTTTACAAGGTCGCTTGATCAATAGTAGACTTCCTCCAGAGCTTTACTGGACTCCCTTTTTAAAAAACGAGCTCTCAAGGTTCGGAAGATGGTTTATGATGTCTAGATTTTTTACCACTCTAATTTATGTACGGTTCAAATGTGTGAGTCAACACTAACTAGCATTTAGCTTTTTAATTGCGGATGCCGTAAGAGAGTGCATTTTGGATGGTATTTTACCACAACCCGTCAAAACATAAGATAACACACTTGAGACTGTATGAAGAATGATGCACATAAGTCTTCTGTTCACACAGCGAATATGAGAAGTTTTATTACGAAGTAAAAGATGCTTTGGCCATATTTGAAAACTTTATTTTTAACATAGAGCCAGCATTTCAAAAAATTTTCTGGGAGTCTTTAAAATTACTAGAGAACGTTAAGTTAAGATAATTTGAAGTGAAAACGAAAAATTGGAAAAGTTATATTTATTCC
Organism: Argiope trifasciata; assembly: GCA_026543055.1. Taxonomy (NCBI): domain Eukaryota; kingdom Metazoa; phylum Arthropoda; class Arachnida; order Araneae; family Araneidae; genus Argiope; species Argiope trifasciata. The sequence continues at coordinate 1,218,961 of JAPMOQ010025180.1, read as the reverse complement.
AAAATTATTTTTCAGTTCAAGATATAAGTGTTTTTCATCATTAGTACTTATTATAAAATATAAGCATACAGATAAGTTCAAAACTGTTATAAATAACATTAAGAATTATATTTTATTTCGTTTTGGTCATTGAATATACTACTGAAAAAATTATGAAATTTTGATATTTTTGAAGAATTCCTGGTTTTATTGATCACATTCAGCAAAATGCCCTAGATAACTAATCTTTTAAACAAGAAAAGTCTCACAGTTTTTGTCAATCAAAACCGACAGCATTATGAAGACAAATGAGCGACTTTTTCGAAGAAACAGACTTCACTGATTAGATGATCTATCTTGAAGCAGTCATTTCAATAATCTGAAACAGTCTAAAAACTATAATTTTACTCGTTATGGTAGAGTGAAAAAACCTACTTTTAAAATAACGAATTCTTGCTGTGAGGCGCAAACTTAGTGATTTTGTGAGGGATCAGCGAAAAAAAGTGGAAAAAATTATACCTTGAATCTGTGCAGCAAAAAGGGTTTGAAATTGTATATTATCATAAAAGCACACCAAGAGTATCTTAAAAATTATGCAAATTGTTTTTATTACAATTAAGTCTAAGGGCTACAATTTGTCTGTTTAGAGAAAAAATATAATAATTTTCATATTTTCTGTTTTAATTTTACTTAAAAATGTTCTAAAATTTAAATTACATATTAAAGTCTTTATCATTTTATAAATGTATGGATCAGAGCATATTAAACAAGAAAATGTGACCTTTCTGAATTATTCATTAATAATATTTTGTTATAACTTATGAGTTATCGTTTCATCTTTATGGAGAAACCTTTTCTGCATATTCTGTGATTACATCTAGCACATTTTTCAACAGTCAGGATATATATAAAAAATGTTAAAAATTGAGTAATTTTATCTAGAAAAACTAGCAGAGATTTAAGTCTGCTAAATTTTCAATTATTAAGAAGATCATCTATATATGTTGTATCTAGTCTATTAGTTTAATATAGTAATGTGTGTCGAAACGTATTAAGGAAGTCTTAAAGGTTTCAGTTTTAGGATTCTTGTCTTTAGTAACCCCCTGTAAATCAATTTTATTAAATGTTGTCCTTCATTCACTAGGATAACATATTTTTTTGCTTACAGTAAAACGTCACTTTATTAACTCTCTGGATTGCTGAATCTATCAATGTCTTCCAGCTAGCACTTCGTTACTGGAATAGTTTTCAAATCACGAGCTCTTATTTCCCAGACGTATAATTCTAAATGTCTATCAGGCAGAAGTACATGTCACCATAATGTAATTTAAAACTATCTTGTGTTCATTTGTAGGAGTTGTTTTGGATATGAACAACGAAAAGACAAGATTTGCGCATATTAGCCATCGGATATGATTTGAATATTCAGGATTTTTTCTATCTCAGTTTCTCTGAAAATATTCTGTTATCTGATCATTAATGAGTTGTATTTACGTTGATTTCATTTCATTTTAAGCGCTTCGAAATTTATTGCAGACATTCAAAACCAACCCTTAACTGAGGATATGCGATTTATGAGACCACTAACGATGAACTTTCAGTCATCCCTAATCTATTTTCAACTCAATTGAATGGATTGACCCTGTAGCCTCCTATTTTGTGACCTTCAGTAAATATGCACTTTTTCAACCGGTTTCAGCGAGATCAGTTATTTTTTAAGCACCGTCTCTAAGACCGCATCTCCCTCTTAGTGTCCCAGTGATTAACAAGGCTTAGCAGATGGTACTAAAACTTAGGCCTCGAAATATCATCGAATTTATTGATCCTATTATGAACCAAAGTTGTAGACACTTTGCAGTGAAGCAAAAATGATTTAAGTGATTAGGATAACTGTACAGAAGAGTTTTTCGACGAAAGCTCGCAAATATAATTAATTTTTCTAGTGATAATGCATTCTGAAAAATTATATTAATATACCAAAAGATATATATATATATATATATATATATATAATTTATAGGTTGATTTTTTACACTAGTTTTTCATATGTTAAAAATTCACTAGAAACCGTGCTATGAAATTCCCTCTAGCCGATAAAAAAAAGAGTTCAATTTTATTCATTGTAATTGTTTTCATATAATTGTTTTTTCTTTATACCTTTGTACACTGGAAAAATAAATATGATTTTAAAGTAAAAAGCAATATATTTCTTCAAGAATATTGTTTGTTGTAACATGCAATTTGAGTAGAAAATGTATGTTCCAATACAATTACTTTTTCCAACAATGATATGTTTTGAAAAATTTCTAAATTTTATTTATATATCAAGAAAAATATCTGATGAATATATTGTCTGATTTTCATAATGATAGATTCATTAAATAATTTAATTTGTGTGTAAAAAAAATGAGTCTCATAAACCGTATCTCCCCAATTAAGTCTTAAAATTTCATCTTCCGAGTTAAGGATTATGTAGTTATTTACTAAATTCTTCAAAGATTGGGGATTGTCCCATTGTCTCTCCATCGAATTATTTGTATAAATATCTGAACGTTAATAGAAATGAGGTTTGTAAATTACCTCATTTCATTAATATAAATATCTGAATGTTAACGAAATGAGGCTTGAAAAAGAACTACTTCAATAAATATTAAAAGATAACCCCAATGTTGAGATATCCCTAATGAGTGAAATTTTTGAGGATAGCGCATTTTTTTATCGGGATTCTATTGCCAATGTTTTCATCGTCTTATCACAATCAATCACTTGTCCTTCAATAGCCGAATATAATGTCCTTCAATAACTGCAGAATTTATTTTTAAAGTCCCTGAAATCTCCCTTTGTAAAGTCAAACGATAACGCATATGGACGTAGAAAGCAATACAAACTGTTACATATGAAATTTTGCAAATAAATAAATAAAACAGCAAGATCTCTCTTTTTTAGATTAAAAAAATTACACGTTGATGCGTGAAAATGAAGGTTTTGATTGTCAGAATGCATGTAAAATACACTTTGCATATTAATAGCAATAGCATAACCTTAAATTTATTTTATTTGTATTTGATTCTTTCAATATCGGTCCAGTTTTACTTTGCATAATAATTTATTGAGTATTTCACTACTTGTAGTTGGTTAATTGACATGACATTCACAAATCCTGTGTTTCTTTATTCTTCGATATACATCGCAATCTTACTTTTTCTTAAAAGAGAGTATTGCTCTTTGTAAAAAAAAATATTCCCTTTGTTACTATAAACTGGATTATATCTGGATCTATAGCCTGCCATGTAATTAAATAATTGCACGCATTTCTATGCCGGTAAAACTGAAAATCCCAGCAAATGTATTTCTAGATTTAATTTCTTTTATCATCAGGCAATTAAAGCAGATTTCATTGAAAACAAAGACTGCAATTTGCATATTTTTAGGTAGTGATAAATTTACTAAATTGTATCATTTTTTACCAAATTTAATTTTTGAGCATATGGAAGATTGAAATCGTGATTTTTTCTCTGAATAGTATGCAAAACCATAGCTTGGAGATACAATTAGAATGCCATATTTGAGAAATCAGGTTTTTTTTTCGAATTTCAAAATATAGTTATAAACATATGTAAAAAAATATTGTCCACTTAAAGTATTCACTCTCATACAATTCCTTATCACTTTATATAGATGTTCTTCAATAATAAACTTGTTTTACCTAACTAATCTCTCGCATTTTGATTTCTGCACTTTTACTATCCTGATTTTTAATATACTTGATCTATTTTAACTTCTCCCGTGGTTGGTGCAGTACGGCCTTTTTTTATCTCTTGTGCCATTAAACTTAAATTAACCAAACAACCCGTACAATTCCTTAACTATTAACGATACAAAAAGTATTAAAGCCCAGCTAATAATTGCTTCATTATAAATAAATTTTACATTAAAAACTATTTTTTAATGTAATTATCCATCAGGTGCTAAAACTCCTCACAAATTTATGCGCTATAAAATGTACCAGGGAAAATCCAATTTCACAGAAAGCAGATACAATTATATCTGTATTTATTATGTAAAAATTGTCCTGTTTATATGGAATGGGCATAAAACATTTTATGTTTTTTTATATTTGTATGTATCAGATAAATAAATATTGTTTTACCAAATATTTTGCTTGTGTAAGCCTTCCAAAGTTACTGTAATACAATTATAGTATATGTTGCATAAGTAGCATATTATATATGCTAATATATATATATGCTACATACCACTTCTTTTTAAAAATGCTTTTTTTATTTTATGAGTTTAAGGTTTTCTACCAATCTTTAAGATTTAAAGTATTTTATTCTATCCACCCAAGTTGGAAAATATTTTTAAAGGACCCCTTTTCTGAGACAAATAAGGGCGGGAACGATGTAAAATCGATTGGGCAAGATCGATAATGGCTTAAATGGAACTAATTTGGGGAGCCATTAGACAAACCACCGCTGCCTAAACAGCGAATACGAACGCTTGCAGGATAGCACGGAAGAAGGGACAAATAGGAGGAAAGGGGTATCAGGTTTCTTACACACAGGGCTTATTAATCGACACAGTTATTCGCATATGCAGTGCGTCGGATTTTGGCTTGAATAAGCTTTAATTTATTTAAAATATCCATTCTACAGAGTAATTTATTTGACTAGATATTGCTTAAATTGCGTGGGACGTTGTGTGTGATCGTTAAACACACTGCACAGACAGACTGTTGAACGTAAGAGGCATAAGTTTTAGCATGTAATTATTGCTTAGGTAATATATGCTCGCCACGAAGATGTTTTCAAAAGTATAAGTCAATCAAAATTAAAGAATTTTGATAAAAATCAATAAAAATATTAACATTGGCCTTCAAAGAAAATTATAGTGCACAGCCCTTTTTACATCTTTACAAAGCTGAAAATGAAAAACTTTTTTGCGATGCCAATTTTATTTTGAAAATTTCAATAAATATAAACATACTTTAAGTATATTTTATAAAAATTCATTATTTAAGTAATTACTTTTAAACTCTAACGCACTGTAAATACATTTTATATGCATGTATGTTAGTTATTACTAGTATTAATAACTCTTTAATATTTGTTTATTAACCCTCCATCTTTGTACCCACGATTTCCGCAGGTAGGCAATTAGTGGATTTTCTGCTGCATTAACGTTTTCCTCAGTTTAGAGTGTTTGTTTAAAAGATTTTGGAATTTTATTATGTTATATTATTATCGTATACCATATAATATCAGTTCACTTTCTTTGAAAAACTATTCGAATTTATTTGAAAACATCGCATTTAAATAGTGATTTTAAGGAGAGTGAAAAGAGTGTTAATACTATCATTGGAATTAATATATAGCTGAGTAAATTTATTTTAAGTAATATGGAAATAGGCGAATAAATTTTTAAATAATATACGTTTCGGACGACATATTTTAATTTCTAGGGAATATTTTTTTTTTCTTATTTGTTTAAGTGCGATTAAAACGAACCCCCTACTTGATTATTTTCACCCATTACGAATATAATTCTAAAGCATTTAAAAAAATTATTAAGTAGAAAGCTTTGTTTATCAGTTGATTATGTATACATAAATAAATAAAGACAATAAATAGAATCAGAAATCTCATATTAAATATTTCTATTAAATTGTATTTTAATTTTGATCTATAATTTCACTGCAACTTGCATGCCAATGGGTTTTTTTAATTTTTATCATTTTTGCATTTTTTCCTCAATATATTATTACTAATCTGGAATGAGTAAGTATTTGAACTTGAACCGAATATAATTATGATTCATCTAGTTTATTCAGTGTCTGAATCAGTGTAATGCGCATATGCCACCCATCTAGCAAAGAAAAAAAGGAAAAAAAAGCAGACATTTTTTAAAGAGAAAAACTGAGATGCATATAAAACCTTGAAGTTGAGTTTTTCATACTTTAATTCCTACACTTTTATTTTGTATACGTCTTAAGCAAGAAAGAAAAAAAATAGAGTTAACACATAATTAAAAAATACTAAAGCTACTTACTTATTACTTTACGATCTGGAGTATATTTTGCTCTTGTTTCATAGATAAGTGAGTTAACAATAGAGTAAGTAGCAGAAGTGTTTAGATTACTCTTGCCGTAACATAAACAGCAGAGCTCTTAGATTATTTTTTCAAAGTTCTGAGCCTTGAAACTTTTTCCTGCTTTCGAGAAAAGTCAGTTTGAATGATGTTTGAGTGTAACTGATGACTAAAATGTTTCTTAAAATGAAGAAAGAGGGACGAAAAAAATCTGCAGATTTGTTGATATAATATTTGATAATCCCCATTGCTGGAAAGATAAATATTTTCAAGTTTTACTTCTAATATAATAATCAATTTCGCATAAATTACTCTAATGCACATAATCTTATCATTATAATACATTTGATTGATTGTTCTTGAGGTTTGGTAACTTGCAACTGTTTAGAAATTAAAGATATATTAGTTCTTTCAGTTCTTTCGGGAAGCATTAAATTACTACATTAAAACAAAAAAAATTCCGAAAGATAGGAAACAGAATTTAAAAGACAACGTTTGAATAAATTAGAGTTTTACTGTATTTGAAATCATCTGCCTTAAGTTTTAAAAAATTAATAAAAATTGGACAAAAATTTGGCCTCATTGAAAAAGTATAGCTTAGAATTTGTAAATGTTTTTAAAATGTTTCTAGTTTTACAATTTGTTCCAATGTTACAATAGAAAAAAGACTAAGTAGGTAACTTAATTGAATTTGAGATGAACTTTTGTTCTTTAAAAAATTACAAACGCTATCCCCCTTATCTTAAAGAATAAATATAATAAATTTGGTGGAATTTGGACCAGACGTTTAGGTGATATAGATCATTCATAAAAACATTTTTTTCTATTTATAGTAAAATTTCCCATGCTGAACGTTATTTTGAATTTCTATTCGATTTTTTTCTTGACTTTATGAAACCTTCTGTTCTATTTCTTCTGAAATTGAAAAAGGGTAACAAAAAATTTTTTAACATAATTTTCTTTGGTTAATTAAAAATATATATAAATTTATAGTACTATACAGAGCTTATAAGTATAGCGAATGAAACTTATTTGTGACATAAATTTGCTTTCAAATACAAGAATACATCATGGTTGTTCTTTTAAATATGAGAATGCATCATGGTTGTTTTGCTATTAAATTTGAGAATATATCAGATTTGTTTGTCTCTAAAATTTAACAAATAATTCAAAACAAATAACGAAATAGAATCTCTTTTATTTAGTAGAGGCGAGACCTTCCCTACGTCAGAAAATAGAATTTTCCAGATAATTAAAGGTATTTTTCTCAAATAATTACTTGTGTTCTTGATGCTATCTGTAGGAGAGGAAATATATAAAGCCTATTTTAAAAAGTAATTATTTTAAAAGTAAAAAAGTAATTTTCCATATTTTTTATAAAATCCATTTAAAGATCATATTTCTATTTGCCAGTAACATTTGAATGCATAATGTCTGAAATAGTATAATATTTTTAACTTCAAAACATGCGTATGTGATTTTATATTTAAGCAAAATAGACAGGATTTTAAATTACCATAAAATTATTCAGAACGAAAAATGGTATCATTAAACATGCACGCGCTTACAAGGTTATAATCAAGTTTCAAGCAGAATAACTTCGAGCAGTATTGAGCAACGTAATTTCATAACATCTCTTGCGGTCAAACATAAATATTTGTCGACACACTTTATTAAAGGTTTCAACCCTTCAGTTACACTTCAACATAATAAATTTGATATGAAGGAAATCTTCATTACTCTCCTCCATCGTTATCTTTCACTTTTTCTGGTACATACCTTATTGTTTTGTGTTAACTAGACCCAGTATGACAACAACACAATAGTCTATATTCACAAGGTTCACCTACACCTCATACTCTCAGTACTTATTTTTGCATTTAAAGCCTGAGTTTAAATTTTGTTTAAAATTTTATACGAGGGTTTTTGATAAGTAAATGCAAATTAAAGATATGTCACTATTAAATCAAATGCGGATTTATTTTTGTTGCCAATAATCCTCAAAGCTTCAATCAGATGCATCATTTAGGCTAAGATTGACACTTACGTAAATAGATTAAGTAATAATAATTTTTGAAAGAAAATTCCAAGCAGAATGATTCGTAATTTTCTAAAAGAGAAAGCATCTCAAAAAATTAAAATTAAACTTTGAGAATTTTGTGACCACTTTATAATTTTTCATCTATACAATGAATAATTTGTTCTATGTGTCCACATAAGCACAAGTGATTTCATGGACCATGATGCCTTTTTCAAAAGATCAGTGGAGAATTCATGATGACATTCATGAATGATTCCTGATGTCATCATGACTTACAATACAAAAATGAAGGTATCTGAAGCTATTAAAACTACGAACTCAGAATGTAACTCGTATATTTCAAATGACCTTTCATGTTATATTTTACATAAGAAAACTCCTCCCATGAAAAAAAATGTCGTCAGAAGAGATAAAAGGAGGGTCAAAAGAATTGTTGACAAAAATTAAAACTGTATCAAAAAAAATCTAGTGATTTAACTTCCGTTTTAGAGTAGAGAAATGAATACTGGATTTAAAACTGTCAGCTTAACACAAAGGAAAAATCAAAACAATCGGCAACATTGCTACATTCTTTCTCTCGAAACTCAAGGAATCAAGTAATTTAACGTAAGTTACTTGTCATAACTTTTTATTTTCATCAGAAATACACCACTGGAAAAAGTTCAGATGTCCAATAATGTCAAGAAAACAATACAAATTTCATTTTTGAATTCAGACTTTTTTTTCTTGTTCAAACATGAAGCAAGACATGTTAAGTAAGAGCCAGTAAAAATAAATCTCAAATAATATAGATTAAAACTGAAACTCAAAAATTCTGGCATTAATAATTCAAAGATGAGTCCATAATTTTGACCCTCCTTGCACATTCATTTTATTTTAAATCAGAGAGAAGAGACAAGCTCGTCACTTTTTTTAACAGTAAAAGAGGTGCATATCCATGAGTGACAAAATTTCTTAATCTAAATATGTCGTGATCATTGTGCTTTCGTGATTTTCATCCTTCATTTTAGTTGAAAATATGAGAAGAAAAAATATTGACAGGCTCCGAAAGACAATTGATATTGTTACGTATACATAATGGTATTCTTCGGTAAATGTGAAAGTGGTTAAAAACCCATTAGAATGACAACAAAAATAATACAACCTTGTCAATTACTGAATGTAATTATTAAATTTCTTGTCATAATACATTATTTTTATTATTTTACAAGTCTTATGAAGTATTTTCTGAATGTAAATATTAAATAGGAAAATATTTAGACTGCAATCTAATTTTAAAATAGCAAAGTAAATTTACTTATTTATAAGTTTGTGGTTTGATAGTTGGAAGTACAGAATACAGTTGCAAAAGGATTTTTTTTTTAAATTATTGGAATTTTGATCATTTTTTAAAAATAAGAAGCATGTGAAAATTTGAAACTAGTCAGAAACAACATTGAATATTAATCTTGAGGGAAGGATTCATCTGTCATATCTTCTGGCTTGATTGCATTAGTTGTTGGATTCTATTTCTACTAATTTCTATAAAAAGAAATTTTTAAAAATATTTCTATCCCTTATTTTTTATTTTCCTTTATCTTAAAGTGTTTTTTTAGTTTTGTTTTTAGTTACTGTATGCGGAAGACACTTCTTGTTTTTTTTCTCCTTTGTTTCTCTTGTAACCATTTTTCAAACAAAGTATTTTTTTCTACTGTCAAGTTTATTTCTGGCGTTAGCCGAGTGATAAATAGATTAAACTAATATTAAATCCGGTTACTTGAAAGTGTTAAAATGCCAAAAATATAATACTTGTCATCGAACAAAAGAATGCATCTTCTTGCTATCCTACTCTCCTTTGATTTGGCAAGTCGCCATTGCACTTATTTATGTTCTTGGTAAATGAAGTAGAATCGACAAAGTGAATCTTTTAGAGATTTTTCTGCATTCAATGTATCTTGAGTATTATTTATTAAGTCATAGAAATCCATGAAACTTGTTGAGAATAATCCTACAAGTGATTCAATTCTAATACTTCTAAATATAGATTATCAACTGATTTAGCTGTTTGGTTTTACCTATATGGATATTTATTGAATGAGTAGGGGATTTGAGATTACCTCATTTAATAGTATTTTCCCCCAATCTGCAAATAGATCTCGCAGACCCAGTGATAAGGTCACAGCCCTGTGGCAACTCCATCTTATTGAATTTAGCTCCAATCAGAAGAAATTTCGTGATGTCCGAGTATTAAGGTCACAGCCTTGTGGCTGGACAGCCCAGGGCTGGAAATTTACTTCTTCCAAAAATCTGCAGTGTTGACGGTACCAGTAGGGGCTTAATGCTTATCAAATATCTTCCAGCATAGGAACACTAAAATTTGGAAAGGAAATAGTCACTTCCAGTTCTTTCTCGTTATCAAAATACGGCTCAAAATATCTCGATATATAAATATCATATATATATATATATAAAAGTAACATATATTATTTTCATTCCCAAAAAAGCTATTTATGTTATTGTTACTTAAAGTGCTTTACAAGCCCGCTGACGGAAATCTGACAGCGATTTAAGCCTAAATTAGTGTCCCTTGTTTTTTCAGTAACGCCAACTAGGGGCAAGAATGCGACTTAGCTACTTCACATTCGCTTGCATGACCTCTTTTTACAGGGGTCTCATTCACACTACTCACAGATAGTTGACAGAAGAACACCATGCCGATCCAGAACTCGAACGCGGACGCCCAAATCACGAGGCAGATAGGCTACCTCTACGCCAGGACGCCGAAAAAGCTACTTATTCCATCTGTAGCTTATAAGCTATTGAATCAACTGCTTCGGATACTATGATTAATATAACTTTTATTTATCATATATAATGATAAATTTAACTACTTCAGATACAATGATATATTCATTAATTTTGATCGTAAAATGTTAAAGATTATCGTTTTCTACTTCTGATATTTTTAAATTATCCTATAGCAATTCGACCGGGCAAGACAAATGTATTAATGTGTAGTAAATTTAGAACATTTAAATGTTTTAGTTGTGAAATTTCCATAAATTGAAAAGATGGTTTCTAGATATATATTGTGTACACGTAGTTTTTTATGGCAGGTAAGGTAAAATTATATTATAATAAAAGTCCTTCAAATTATAGATTATTGCATGAAAAAAAAATTTACAGGACATTTCATTAGTTATGAAGCTGTTGCTAAGTTCTGCATATTAAAAGAATAAATTTAAAATTTAACGGACAATTGAAATATTTGAGGGGGAGATGGTCATCGAAAAAGTTGTCTCTAGCCAATAAAAAAATTAAAATAACCAAAACAATAATTTTTATTTGTTTTTAACTTAATAATGTTTAAAGTTTGGATAGTATCTTTAAATTTTATCACGCAAAAATCGTTCAAAACAAATTTGGTATATTTAAGAGCAAAGAAAAGATTTTCAAACTTTTAACCTTTTCAAATTTTAACCAACATTTTAACGAATTTGCCATTGGATAATATCTGAATAATTTATAGTACAAAAATTCTTTTGCACAGCTTCAAAATCCATAGTTGGTATTAGCATTACTTTAATTTGCATAAAATTTAGTTAAAAAATTTTTAATTACGTATCTTTTGCACTAATCCTTTCTATTGTTTAAATTAGTACATACACTCGCACGCGCAGAGCTTTTTTTTAAATATTTGTATTGCTGTAAGAAAAAAGAAATTTTTAAAGCAACCAAAATACAGAATAATCAAGTTTAAAAAGCATCAACATCGACTTTTTAACCACACGTTTAAATAGATCTTTAATTTTTAATTTTTATTATCTTGCTGTTCGATAATATATACATCTGATTATGGATAATTGTTCGATGTATTATACTATGTTGGAAAATTTTGGATACTTTAAGGGTTGATAAAAAACATTTTGTGCAAGGAAGATATAATAAAAATCAGTAATTATGCATTTCATATAATATCGTATTTAATATAAAAATATACTAACATTATTAGTTATTTAAAAAGTGGTGCTTTATTTGATTTCATAAAAATCACAATCCCTTGTATCAAGGATAAGTATATATCATTTTCTGAAAATAAAGTTTGGTTAATTCTATCGTTAAGATTTACCTTCAAGACTATAATAAGAAAAAAAGTAAAATAAAAAGCAACTTCTTTCATTTTTGAATCATAAATGTACTTTGAAATCGATGAAATCCATAATCCTTTTTCAATAGTCTTGGATATATATTCCGATATTCCAAACCATTGAGACTGTTGCTATGAAATGGCTACTGTAATAGATCCAATATCGATTATTTTCGTCTTTTCGATACTGATGCACGAACAAAATCATTTTTTAGAGGGAACTTTGAATTGATTAAATTTGGAGTCATGAGCCACTCAAATGGAATGGGACACGAATGCGATTGCATTTATTTCATCTTAGCAATCTTTTTTAAAAAAATAACGGGCGTAAAATAACTAACAGCATAGAACAAATATTGATTCTGACAATGCAGACCATAATAACAATGGACTTGATGTTTGAAAGAATTGATAGATTTTGTAACTAAATTTTTTTTAGATAGTTTTAATCCTGTTATAGTTCGTTTCATTATCCGGAAATTATTACTTTTCGATTATTGTACTTCGCTAAGTTGTGAGACGCGAAAGGATGAGCGCTATTCTAGAATTCTTTATCACTCTTTAACCTTAACTTTCATACCATTTTGTCCTTTTCAGGGCACTTTTTTTTCGTGTTTGTGAGTTAGTTCTCACGTGTAGTGAAATTTATGACCGTACTATTTCAACACATTAAAGACGGGAGTCGTAGTGCTACGATTTGATCCGCGTTACCTAGCATACTTTCGTCAAGATCTCCCGCCTTTAATGTGTTAACTCAAAATTGCCCATTAGTTTTTAAGTATGCACACGGCTGTGTAAAGAAGGGGAAAAAATTATTTGAAAGAACAAAATACATAAAATAATACAAACTAATTAATTTCATTTCCAACTTTTATTGTGAATGTAATTAATAAATTAGATAATTAAATGCAAACTTAGAAACCTTTTTACTTGAACAGTCATCTTTCTCTTTTCATCTGCCTAGCTAATAGCTGGATAATTATTATTTCTTTACTTCCCCAAATGTTTTTCTATACGTAATATAGAGAATATATAATTGTTGTCCAAAAATTTGAACACGACATTTTTCGGTTTCCCTAAGGTCGAAAGACATATTTTTGGAAAACGTCTGTTTATTTGTCTATCTGTGACAAAGATATTTTAAAAACAATTTGAGTTAGATGGATAAAATTTGGTACATGATCTTCACTCCAAATGTGTAGATTTCTATCAAAATTTTAACAAAATTCGTACATGGCAAATCTGCCTATTCAATTATCCGAATACAAATACGATAACTACAAAGCGAATACAACTAGAGGAATAAAATTCGGTTCACGGAAATAACTTCTATAATGTAGACACCAAACAAATTTTGGATCAAATACAAAAACGGGTTGTCTATATGTCGGTCTGTATACATTGCGTAAACCCACAAACGCAATGACTCAAAAACGCGGTGATTTAAATATATCAAATTAGGTATGAGATCTTGTAATTACAAGTGTAATTATGTGTCTAATTTTTACTTCAATCGATTGAGAAAAACGCATGTCAAACAAAAATTCGATTTTTTGATACATTAAATAACAATGGGAAATTCATGTCAAAGGTTAATGTTTTCATAATTTTTTAGGGCCAGTTCCAAGCAAGGCTGGGTTTTTTTTCGAAGGCGGGGGGGGGGGTTACATAGTTATGAGAAAGTAGTATGTAAGAAATCTTTAGGGAGATAACTTCCGTTGGTTCTTTTAACTGAGTCTTAACATCTTACAATAAAACATAAACTGCGTGAACACTATATCTTATATAAAGAGGTGCATGTATGCTATGATTTACAATGACGTTTTAATTATATATCCCTTTATGATTGCCATGCCATTGTAAAATGACATGAAGAAATTTGAGATATATTTTAAGACATCATGAGATAAGCCACATTATTCTAAAGACCAAATCAAACTTTTAAATTTAATAACTGTTAGCATCTGTTTCAGCGTGCATCTGCCGATGGAACCAAGAAAATAATACTACTTCAAAACAAAGAATAATAATTTGAAAAAATGTTAATCTATATTTAAAAAGTGAAGTCTATTCTTTTCCAAGACATCGTATTTGTTTTTTACTGGCGAATTATTGATCAATAGAACTAGTGGGTTTTCTGTACATTTACTTGATCCATTACCAAGCTGTTCGGATTTATGCAATTGATTGATCGTAGCATCGTGATTACTACAAGCAGAAGTTTGCAGCAATTCCACGTCCAGACATTACAAATCGACAGTTATTCGGGAGATATTGCGATTTTATAATATTAATTGATAAATGAAAATTACATAAAAGAAAGTACAATTAATTCATTTTCGAGTGGTTCAAGCGTTCTAGTATATCAATATTTTGAAAATGTGGTAACGTATTGCTTTTGCCTGAGATTTTTGGAGCCTCAAGATATGCTGACAACAAATTGTTGAGGCCTAAAATGCGTAGACAATAAATTGGCTATTTATCCTTTATTTTATTTTAAAGTTGGTTTGCACAATATTTTTGAATTATTCTTCTGCTGTTGTAGTTTTTCCATTGGAAATCACAGTGTTAACGTCTGATTCTCCAAATGGTTTTTAAAAATAAACCAAGCAAGTTAAAATATTGTTTATTTAATCAATAAAGATTGTTTGTTTAGGGATAATTTCAACTAATTAAAATAAGGTTATTAGAAAATAATGCAGAAGGTTGTCACATCTGGATATTTATCCTTGACTTCCAAATTATATATTTTCTGAATTCTTAAGAATAGTCTTATATATATATATATATATATACAAGGTGGCCAGAAATAAAACACCCCTACTCTGACCTCCATGGA
>JAPMOQ010025180.1:1175151-1203489 GCA_026543055.1 Argiope trifasciata | reverse complement strand
CAGGGAGGTCAGAGTAGGGGTGTTTTATTTCTGGCCACCCGGTATATATATGTATATATAAAGGAAGAGAGAGAGACCGATTGAGAAGTCTGTAGATTGTTTCAAACCGGTTTAAACAGGTTAAGGACTTAAATTAATTGAGAAATAATAATTTTCTCACATTATAACTTGAAATGTGAGATAGAAGATTTCATTTTTAATTTTATTTGTTATTTTTAAAAAATGCATCTCATTTCAATTTTTAATCTCCCTTACTATTCGAAACTGCCCACGACACGCAGGGTGGTTATTGTTATAATTCCCCTATAAACAGCACTATACAATGCAAATGGGAGAACAGATTGCAATTTGATATATAGACTATACATGAGATGCGCTCTTTGAATTTCAAAAAAAAAAAAAGTTCCAAAATATGCAACAAGGAGCACTTTTTCTGGTAAAAATATTAAATTTAACACAATAAGCAACCAAAATGGAATACAGTAATAATATTAGTATTTATTGACTAGTTTCTGATCACTTTGTCATCGAATAACATTAAGTAAAGGTAAGAAAAGTAAATGTATACTATTTGAGTGAAAAAAAGGTAGTTCAGTTTAGAAATCAGAACAGTTTAGGACGGAATCGCTCAAAAGGAGCAGATGTTAATCGTGTTAAAGATGATGTAGGGAAAGATGCTCCATGTGACCACCCTCCTTCAGCTGCAAAATTTCAAGTCTATGAATAACGTGTTTAACAGCAGATCGTAACTGATTAGTTGTGAGGATTCACACAGAAAAGTTATGGAGTTCTTTATGTCATTCAACGTCGCAACAAGATACTGTCATTACAACAGTTGAAAACATCAACATAAAACATGACAACGATTTCAAAAGTGTCTTACTGTTTTGCATAAAGGTTCTTCTTCTTCCCAAGGTTTCTGTATTCTGTTTTGGTCATTTATTATGTAAAAATTAATGTTTTTCCGGAAAAGACGCGCTCTGGTGGACAATTTGGACTTAAAAATTGTTTTTTGAAATTCCGTAAGTGCACTCGTGTATAGACTATATACCATATTTCGTTGGAATCCGCTCACCCGTTTGCATTGTAGAATGTTGCTTATGGGGGAAGTTTAATTATAACCACCTAGTTGATTGCCTAAAAATTAACTTTTCAGAGATGTAAAAATACTTTTATTTGGAAAATTAATTGAATGAAGTAAAGGATTACATTTTATAATTTTTAATCACTAAATGTATCACTGACTAAACTAAAAATTTACATTTTTATGTCCAAAGGGGGCGAGAAGGTCAAAATTTACTTTTGACCTGCCAACTGTAGTAAAATACTTTTACACATTCACATTTTAAACTCAAAAATCCCAGTCTAGTGGGACCAAACGGTGTGAGCTACTTTGAATTTCTTTACTTTAGGTCAATCGACAGCCACCTCTATATTGTGCCATCATTAATAAAATATTGATCTTCCTCTATATGGCAGCGGCAGCCTGGTGATAAGGTCTCGGATTCGGAGCTTGACGGTTTCAAGTTCGAGACCCGATTCCACCGTAGATCCATAGTGTATGGGGGTCTGTGGCTCGTTGAATCTATCAGACCAAATGTCCCCACTGGTGGGGTGTAGTGTGGAGAGGGGGATGCCTGCTCAGATATCATCCTCATCATCTGACCAAGGTTCAAAATTACAAGGTATGTCACAAAATAGCAGTAGTGTTGCTTTACAATGGGCTGCAAATATAACTAAACTAAACCAAACAAAATCCTCTATACGGCCTCTCGCTTCTGTAAATCTACAAAGTCCTCTACATAAAATTGTGTAAAAATATCGTGCAAAGCTTCATAGCTCAGCATAAATAGAATAGATAATTTTTGTTAATTTTATTGTGTCGAAAATATTCACAAATTCTTTTAAGAGGGACGGAGGCTGTAGTAAATTTTACACTGCGTAGTTTGATCCAAAATATGTTTCTTGATTTCAACATTATAAAAAATAATTTTTTACATAATTGAAAGTATTTTTCCTAATAGAAATACAAGCTTAATTTTTAGCAGTTTAAAAATTAGCTTTTGGGTCACAATTAAAGTAGACATTTTGCATAAATTCACATTTTTACATAACCGTTGCCAGCTTCATATTAAACTATACCGCAGCATAGTGGAAACTAAGCTTTCCAAAATTTTATTAAAAAGTAAGTGAATTTCTCGCTTTCCGTGAGGTGATTTTCGTGCGTTTTAGGCGCTATCGTTTGTGCACAAGCAATGCCGTTAAGGTAATGAGAAGCAATTCGGATAATTTTAACGACCGTCAGCAGTTGAGGTTTAAAGCGTCGTACTCTTTGGTTGGGAGAGAGAATTTTTCAAAGATATGTTAACTCAGCGGACGCAACCATTAATAGTTTCATTAAGAGACATTTTCATTTTAAGTCTTTCTAATTTTTCATCTTATGAGCAGTGAGATTTTGGGAAATGAAGTAGGAAACAATTAAAAAATATCCATCTCGGAAATCACAAGGATAAATTAACTTAATTAAAAGTTACAAGAAAAAAGAAATATCGGAAATGCCTGATATGAATCTATTTCCTGAATTAAATGTTAATCTTACTTGATTTGTATCTCAAAATTAATTATTGCGTTGTAAGCAATATATTTCAAAATATATAATTCGTGTAATTAGGTAGATTGTTTCTATATAGCAAATAACAATCATCAACATTTTTCTAAATTCTCCCTAAAATGTTTCTGGGTTTTTTTTAAAAAATTCTGTCGATTTATTTGGTTTTTCTCTGAATAAATTGAGCTATTCTTTCAAGGATAGAAACGAAGTACAAAAATAGTTGCTGTTTCAAAATAAATTTTTATGCAATTTTATAATTAAAAATTATTTCAATCTTAAGCAGTTTGAATTCATTCATTGAACTTGTTCAAATATCTGTACCATTTTATATGGAAATTGAATAATTCGTTGCGCGGCAAACCATATTATATATATATATATATATATATATATATATATATGTAAATTATAATTTAAAAAAACATATGGAATCTACTAAAACACATGACTATAGAAGATATAGTAGAAGGTAAGTAGAAGATATAGTAAATATGTAGAAGGATGCTAGGAGTATATCCCGATTTATTAAATCCTTTAAAGGGGTTTTTAAAGTTTTAAATATTTTTAATGATTAAGGATTCTTTCTGATATTTGATGTTTTCTATATAATTATTTTCGTGTCTTTCTCAGGAAATAATTGTGAATATTTCTTTTAAATATTACTTAATTATTTATTTTATATTCATTAGTAATTTTTTGGGTTTGTAGCTTGTTTTATGTGTGGTTTAATATTTCTCATTTTATGTGAGTTTTACTTAAGTAGAAATAGTCATGATTAAAATAAATAGACCTTTAATTTTTATTGTTATATCGATACATTTGATCTGCTTATTCTGAATTTATTTATTTTCTCTTAAAAATAAACATAATTTAAGAAAGTTTGAGAAACAACTCAAAATGTTGACGAAAATTCAAACGACCAAAATGTTTGAGGCTATCGCTTAAATTTTAACAAATACATATCAAATTCAAAGCAAATGCAAATCCTCAAAACGAATTTTTGGAAAGTGGTTTTGTATTATCCCTTTAGATCATCATAGTAGGAAAATTTCTTCCACATAAGTCTCAATAGAGCTAATTCCACATTGCAAAGAAATCTGAAATAATCTGCATGCTATAGCTCCAGAACTCCAGCGGGAATTGATTGAATGATAATGATAATAATCAGCCATGGTACAATTCCTCCTGAAGGAGGTATATCC
Organism: Argiope trifasciata; assembly: GCA_026543055.1. Taxonomy (NCBI): domain Eukaryota; kingdom Metazoa; phylum Arthropoda; class Arachnida; order Araneae; family Araneidae; genus Argiope; species Argiope trifasciata. The sequence continues at coordinate 1,199,676 of JAPMOQ010025180.1, read as the reverse complement.
CGTCAATGGTATGGAGGAAGCAAATTCCACATCATCACTTTATTCATCAGAGAAGTGGAAACCAACCACCAAACCAGAAGTTTTTCATAAACATTTTTGGGTTGTCCCAGAGACAGTATGTTATCTGTATTATCTGACAGCATGTATACATCTGCATATCTAGAACATCACATAGTATACATCTGCATATCTAGAACGTCACATTTTTAGCTTGTGATTTTTTATAATCAAACTAAATAGAATCCTTGTTCACAATCTTGCTTTTGATCATATTTTGACCTCTTTCTAAAAATTCCTTTTTCAATTTCGTAAAACCATAATGATGCTTCATAATAATTTTCATTTATTTCCTTAACTCACCGTCTAACTTTCCTTTCAATTTGCTTTTCGGTGTCAAGAGAAAATCTTTCTAAACAGCGTTGTTTACGAAAACATTATTTGCTGTTTAATATCTGAAATTGCATCTCTTGATCACTGTTGATGCAATGTCTGTATGAAAACAGTGTGTATGAAAACAATCCAACAACAAAAGTATTTCAATCAGTTCAAATTCTCATTATGTGTTTAAGAAAGTTCTAGTTTGATTAATTAGTTCAGATTTAAAAGTTTTGTTTCCCGCCTTGTTATATCTGTAACACATTATCAGCGACCTCATATATGGGCTGGCAACAAAAGGGTAACAAGTGATTTTTCTTATGATCTTATAATGAATTCAAATGAATGTTGGATATAAATTTCATGAATTTAAATATAACTGGCTTTCATTGTTATCTCCTTTTTTTATTGAAAAAAATATGTTGAAATTTTATATCATTTTGTTTAAGAAACATTTTTAGAATTTTGGTAACTGACATTTTGTCATAAAATATCAGATTTCAATTCATATTGTAACAGAAAATCAATCGAGTAATAAAAGATTTGATTCAAAAATGTAAAGAAAGGCGTTTAAGTTACCTGCGATTGTTTTTTTCTTTTATTTGCAGTTAACAATCCAAAACCAATAGTTTTTCAACATTCAAAAAAAATTCTTTTTACTATGCAAAGTTTCTATTAGATTAAATCAGAATCAGTTTCAGAGAATTCCGTTGAAACTTTTGTTCTGAACCCAAGTATTGCTAAATAATGTCGAATTTTCATACTCTTTTGAAATTTAAAACTTCTGAAATCTTGTTTTAAAGACACACTTTTTACATATTTACGAAACACTTAATAAATATTTATGAAATATATACAATGCCTTGACTGCATTATTGAAATTCTTACATAAAACTTTCTTATAGTTAAAAAAAAGGAAATGAAAGTCTTTTTTAATAATTAATCCTAAGTATTAATTTGAAAAAAATACAGTTATTAGTTGCTGATTTTAATAAAAAAACTATTGATAAAATAGCATATTGTGTTATCCTTTCATTAATAAAAAGGTTTTTTAAAAAATATCGCCATGTAGTAAATTTTTATAGGATTACCATCAAAAACAACATTGGAGTATGTACTGGTAATATACTATTCTGGTATTATTAATAATATATTACCAGTATTGTTTGCAGCGGATTTACAGTACCATGACAAATATAATTTTAAAATGAAATGTAAAGCAAAGAATAATGTATTTTGTTTCACCGTATTCTTTGATCTCATTTATTTTTTATTTGAGTACATCTATTTTGTTAATTGGAATTTATTCGAATTTAAATATATATATGTGAAATAAATTCATCAGATGGTATTTTATTGATAATAAACCAACATATCTTAAATCTTACAATGGGAGAGCATGGGGGATGAAATCTTTGTATAATGACAGTATATATTTAGACTTTTCATTCATAAAAATATTGAAAAGCAATAGTCAGTCAGTTTCGAGAAAATGGTTCTCGAATTTTAGTGTAGCTTATATACTGATTACCTGTTTTCCGTCCCTATAATCCCAATGGCTTTGTTGTTTAGGTAACCGCCTCGTATACGGAAGGTGAAAGTTTGAACCTTGCTGAGATTTTCTTCTTTTTTTAATAATACTTATTCAATTAAAATTTTACAAATATTTTTAATTAATATGTTTTTAATTTATTTATCCAAAAAATAAATATTTATTATCGAAATATTTAATCAAGAAATGAAAACTTTAAAAAAAGAATTATAAATACAGATGCATTTTTTTCTAAATGAAATTATTTCAATTTAATTAATGATTTACAGATAGTTTCAATTAATATGGTACATATTTTTATACAAAGATAGATGCTTATTTTTTTAATATTCAAATTATAATTTAATGTTTAAAGGATAAATAAATGTAACAGTAACTTTTAACATTTAGCTTGCTTGCATCCTTTTCAAACCAATAATTTTCAAATTCTTAGATTTAAATAGTAATAAATTATCAATTTTAACTTGACAAAGCTGCGTTTATATCAAAAATCAAAGGGAATAGATGATATTTAAATATGTAAGCAAACACCCCCAACTACAGTAATCAAAAGAAATAGTAGAGAGTATGTGTTAATATATAGAATGCGGAGGCAGGTGGCTCAAAACATATTAATCGTTTACTAAAATCTTATTTAATCGAACATGATCAAGGAACAAATTCTCTCAAAGATAGAATAAAATTCAATCAATTGTATACCATCAATTGCTATCGCCAATTTTTAAAAAGAGGATAAGATATGCATGGTACATTGCCCAACTTTCTGGTGAAAGAGAGATATTTCAAAATTTAAATGAAGTTTGTTTTCTCATAGATCTCTTAAAGAAACCTTGCTCTTGTGAATAATCATCAGTTGCTCAAGATGTCGAAGCATATTTTATTTCCCATGTTTTTACTATATTTAACAGTCTGGTTCTTGTATATAATGCAAAATAAATGTATAGTGGTTAATTGTTTTAGAAATATTGAATAATTTTTTATGATGTGAATATTTATAATTAATAATTATCACAGCTTATGTTATGTTTATTACTTTTAAAAATAAAAATACAGTTAAAGTATTAAAATAATGAACATTAATCCTTATATAAAAATAAGTAGCATATTAACTAATCTATCTGTAAATCTTTAACTAAATTGAAATAATTTTATTTAAAAAATGCATCTTTATTTATAATTTTTTCCTTTTAAAATTTTAATTTCATTATTAAGTATTTCGATAATAAATATTTATTTTTGGATTAAAAAATCAAAAGTATATTAATTAAAAGCATTTGTAAAATTTTAATTGAATAAGAATGATTAAAAAAAGAAAAATTCTCAGCCAGGTTCAAACCCTGACTTTCTGTATACGAGACGGTTACCTAGACAATAAAGCCGTCTGGGCCACCCTCTTGAAACTGACTGGCCATTTCTTTTTAATATTTTCATGAATGAACATTCCAAATGTATACTATCGTTATACTAAATCTCATCTCGATCTCGTTTTCAACCCCGTGCCTTCCCCTTGTTAGATAATGTCTTAAGTAAATTAATAGAACTGTATCAAAAAAAAAATTAACAAAAAAAAAATACTAATAAATAATTATCATTATAGGATGAATAAAGTTACGTATTTATTATACTTTATATAAATATATATTACTAACTTTTGCAAGAAACCTTTTTTTTTCTTATTCTTTATTGATAATTAATTAGCTACCTTTCTGCTCAGTTTTATAAAAGAACCATCATAATCGGTCAAAGAATTAACATTTTGGTGGATTTTGGAGATTTGGACCTCTCTAAATCTAAATATATATTTTTGTAATATTTTGTTAAAGTCTTCATGTGCTTATCTGCTTGCATAGGTATATATTATACATTGCATAAACATTTTTGCTATGTGGAGGCCTACAGAACAGTAAAAAATTGCTTGTGTATCAATTCTAAATCTGACTATCTAAAAGGATTTTTTGTAGAGATATTTTGACTTTTTTTTCTTTTCATTTTATTAGAATGGCGTTGAAATATCTTAAGAGAAGTAAATAATTTACTCTTCTATATAGTCTGTGCAGCTTATTATTTTCTGTTACAAATATTTACTCTTAGTACGAATTGTTTTGAGAAATTGTAAAATTACCATAATAAATTTCTTTCGTTGGAGAGAGCTTTTAATAACTAATACATAAGTAATGATGGAAATAATTAAAGCAAGCATAAGCAACGGAATATAGTCAGTAACTTTACCCCGCATTAATTACCTAATTCTATAAATTTTTATTATTTCATTGTAAATGCTAATGTTCCTTACTTTATATCTTATTCAGACCTACTTTTTTATGTAATATAAATACAAATTAAAAAAAGACAAACTAAATCTGATAACTTTATTGCTTAATTTTTTTATAAATTTATCTATCGAAGGAAGTAGTTTCATTTTACCTATTAAATTCATTTGCATTTGATATCCTCATTCATTCTTTCATTTAAACCTTATTTTTGATATTTATTTTTCGTTAAAATAAATTTATAAATTAAAATATAAGTTTTAAAATAGGTAAAATATCATTTTAAAGATAGTTCAAGTGAAAATATCGTCTGCAAAAGAATTTAAAAGTTCATTTTTAAAATGATTTTTTTTTATATTTGGCATTAGTATTTTCCTGTTTTTGAGAAAAAAATTGTTTATTTTCATTATTTTTTCCCAGTTGCTAGTTTAAAATAATTTGGAATTGTTGCTGTGCTGAGCCTCTGAAATAATTCATCTAAAATCATCGTGTATTAATTGGATCAAAAGTTAATTAAATGTATTCTTTTTTTCATAAATGGACTTACGGATAGTTAAAAGACATATATAATTATAGATATTACCATAATATTATTTCATTTGGCGAGTATTTATTTATAATTTTATTTCTTTGAATGTTCTATTGATAACAATCCTCATCTTTATTTATTTCAGATTAGAAAAAAATAAGCTTTTATTAAATACTAGAGGGTACTCGGAGTATTGCTGCACCAGAATAAATAATTTTGGAAATATCGTTTGGAATTCGAAGTAGCTCTCTTGTTTGATTAAGAATATTTATTCTCTTGTCGATAATTAATACATTCATTGAAATCGAAAGATATATAAAGGAGAAGTATAAATAACATTTATTCTTCTTTTTTAAAATTTTATTATTCAAATACTAAGGGTAGACAATTCTTTTAATTTTTCCGTCTTCAGCAAAAACAAATAAATTTATTGGCTGTCCAACTCGTAAAATCCAACATACAAATGGCCATGTGAAAAACATTGATTTTCTAGGTTTACTCCGCACACTTGAAAGGATTGACTTAGCGCCTTGTTGATGGTCGAATTGGGAACTGTGGCTCTCTGAAGCGGGACATACGTCGAAAAACACTAAAATTTTATTAAATTTTTGAGAAAAATTTCAATTCCATAGGATTAGTTCCCCTAAGACTTTCTCGCATACTCTCTAACAAAGCTGTTACCTCAGAGAACAATTTACATAGTATTTGTGCACAATAGAAATGAAATATTACCCTCTAGCTTGAATGTAACATATTCACTGACTCTGCTGTGTCTTCTTGGTGTTATTTGAAAGTTAATTCTTGGTTACTAGATGCGGTGAATTTATCCGAATTATATATATATATATATATTAGATAATTTTACTATGCCTCTAACCATCGTGTAAGTACAAGCAATAAGTTGTCAAAGTTTTATCAAAACTGGGTGTGTGGCATGACAGCGCATATGTAATAACAAGCAAAAATTTAGTTTTATATATTAAATGATAAATTGAAAGGTGCACTAAATTATTAATGGGATTATTAGCAAAGAATAACTTAATTTTACTGAATATTATTAATTTACTTATTAAAGCTTGTTTATCTGATAGTTCTAAAAATAACTTAATTCTTATAAATGATTTTTCATATTATCCATGTTTTTTTATGTTTACGAATGTTGTTTCCATTTAGAAAATTCCTGGTGATTAATGTAGAATAAAATTAATTATCCGAAATCATTTTTAGATTGATAACTCTAGTCACATGCAGAGTACTCAAATATATGCTGCTTATAACTTTTACAATAGTTTCATACTGGTTAAAAGTTCGAAACCAGCTTATTTCAGTTGATTGGTAATTTTCTGTTTAATTTCAAAATTTAGTCTTAAATTTATCGATTAATTTTAATTAAAATTAAAAGTATTAGAACAGAATTTAAGGGTAAAAATTATTTTCATATTCTTTGATTTTTGCAATAATTAATTAAGAAATTTATAAAATTCTAAGAAATAAAAAAGGATAAAAATTTAAAAGTTTATAGAATTTTATTTTTGTGATGTTATCTGGGATAAAAGGTAATTTTTATGAAAAATATAAAAGTCGAAATAAAACTATAAGAGCTTGAGGAACGAGAAATATTATTATTAAAACTTGATTTCATAATATAGAAACAAAATTCTTAAGAACTTTCGTTAAGAAATAAAATGCATTATAAATATGATGAAATTAAAATTTATATTAAATTAGATGTGATAAAAAATTTTTAATACTCTTATTTTTACGATATTTTGTAAAAAAATAATAATTTCTTCTTTTTAGTAAACTATTAAAAAATTTTACTTATATTTTCAAGAAAAAAAAACTGTATCCAAAATTTAATTTATATCTAAGATTGTAGCCGTTTTTCGATTCTACAGTAACTAAGATGTAAGAGACAGGGTCCTCTGAAGCCGTGTGTGATATAAAGGAGTTTAGGTTAGACGATGGCATGTGTTGCATGCTTTGATACCTGCTCTCTCTCTCCCTCTCTCTCACACACACACATTCCAAAATTCTGCATGTAAATTGTTGGTATATAGCATAACCAGTTAATAAATAACTGTTACATTAATTCAAATTTTTACTGAACCCCTTAATGGCCCTACCAGAATAAATCATGATACTTTTACAATGTTAATTATTCTTTTGGCTTTAAAGGAAAAAATTCAACTTTTTAAATATTTCATACTTAAACTTCTGTCTCCCACTCCATTCTGAATTATTGTTGACTGTTTAGATTTCGTTAAAATAAAATGAGATAAAAAAATTATGCACATAATAAAATGAAAAGTTCTGAAATTTTCAGTCTTACATAAAAATTTTGAATTAATAAAAATTTCAAACATTTCAACAAATTTGGTATTTTTAAAATTATCGATGAAATGTTTAATGCAAAGTTGATTTCCGAATAAAAAAGTTTTTAACCCATCGAAATATTCTGTTTTGTAATTTATTTTTAACTTTCTCACAACGCATTTAAACTATTTTTAAAATATTAACACTATAAATTCTTTTAATTTATATCAGGTTACTAATTAGCATTTTAAAAGCAAGAAGAAAAAAATTGAGACTCAAAATCCTGTTGCATTTTGATCATATTTAAAACAAAATCCTTTGCGAAGAAAGTAAGGTATTATTATGCTGAAATATTATCACTTAATGAATTTGGGTAAATTTATTGTTTTATTTCAACGGAGTTAAATTATTTCAGACGAAAAAAAGAAGCAAACAGTTTTATTAAGTTGTTATTAATCTGCAAAACAAAACAAAAACTTAAAATAAATCTTGGGTAAAATAGCTTTTTAAAACATAAGTAGCCAAGGCTTTGCTTTTTTTTTTTCCAAAAAAGGAAAAAAACTCCTTTGTAAGGCTGAAACATTATTTGCATGTCGTTAAATTTTTAAAGATATTTTTTCTTCTTTTTGTAATGCATTACAGTGAAAACTTTACTTTTTTGTTAGTTTCTTTGAAGAAAGAGTTGAAAAATAAAAATGAAGGCCTCAACTAAAAGAAAAGCATTATAAAAGCCTCAAAACGACTTTCGTGTTTATCGCCTTAAAGACAAAAGGAAGAAGACGAGTCGGCTTTTTCTCTCCCTCGTTAGATGATTAACTATCTTAAGAAGATTACCAAGTAAATAACTGAATATTTTCTCAACTAGATAATTTCAACGCTAGGGTAAAAAAAAGTTTAAAAATACTAAAAAGTAAATTCTTTTCAAATGCTAGATTATAAAGAATTATTATCTTGCATTTGAAAGCTAAATTATGGAAATAAAAACCCTCTTTGTATAAAATTCATTAAACTTAAACATCTGACGCATTTATTGGTTTAGTTTTAGAACCTCAGTGGGCAGGTATTAATACCGAAATTGAACGGTTTCTAGTTCGAATTCTCTTTCTATTAAATATTCGCCATTAGTGATCTGGATTCGCCATTAGATCTAGTGTGGCATTGAAGTTTACATTAAAAGTCCTTCCTCTAGTCTGTTGGAAAGGTAGGAGATCAGTGCAAAGATTCATCATGGTTACCTTATTACAGTTTAAAATTGTGAGGACCATGTCAGATTGTCCCATGGCAAAACAAACATCTAAATTAGTATTTTAATATAACTATATTTACTTAGCATTATGAGCTGATTAAATTACATCAGTTAACATACTGAATGTATGAATGCTTTAATTTCATTCTTGAGTCAAATTTATATCTCATTTCGAGTCAATCATAAACCATGAGAGAACTAACGAGAATTGTAAATGATAAACCATGTTCAGTCGATGAGAAGTTTATTTGGGCTTACCATCGCTCTTTAGAATTTCTTGGCACATAAAAGGGAAGTTATTTGACTAAAATGTCATATTTAATGTACTTTAATATGTAATGATAGAATTTTGAGGGGAATCTGTCTTTTATTTTGATTCGTTTATTTATAAAACAAAACTTTGTAGATGGATCATTACGGCCAACTTTATTAGTTAAAGTATTAATTATGCTAAATTCTACAAATTTCATCTAATTTCTGAAATTTTAAGACACAATTTCTGTATATCTGATATATGTGACATAGAAAGCTCTTTTATTATTTACTGTCGAATAACAAATAGTGAAACGTAAACAAACCATCATATGAATTTCATAATTGCATTATATTCAATATTTCAGAAATTGACATTCATACCTTACAGAAATATTATTTACTATTTTAAGACTCAAAAAAATCATCGTTTTAATGATATTCTTTTCATTTAGATACATTTTCCCCTGAATTTTAATAGTATTTTCAATGCACTGTATATGCAATTGTTTTTAAGTAATTTGACGGTATTCAAATGCATCCATCAAAATATTCTATTGCTTGCTTTTGCCAATCATTAATTCCATTTTAGTCCTGTTCTATTTCTCAGTATATACACTTTTTATTTTTTTAGCAAACTTATTTGATTTAATATAAGTTTTGAAGTCTTAAAGGTAAGGTAAAGTGTTTTTAAAAACAAGGTAAAGTGTTTTTAAAAGTGTTCCATTTTATTATTTAACACCTTACATAATCAATAATTTGGGGAAAAGACTGATCACCAAAGAAATTCATGAGTTAGATAAGAATGTTTAAAAATACAATAGTCGTGAATGAATATAAAAGGATTTTTCATCAATACAAAAATTTGATAATTAGATTTGAAATTAGCATGATACAAAATTAAATATATAAGGACTTTGAAATTGCTCATAATCCCTTCACATAGTCAAACAGCTTCCCCTGCGCCAACTAGCGAGAGTGAATACTGGAAATGATGCTTCTATAGATTTCTTATGAAAGACTGTTTTATGCCAGGTTTACACTTGGCTAGTTATAAGACGGCAAATAAGTAGCGCATGCATAGAAAGGGACTGATTTATGCTGGACACAACTTCATAAAAAAATCCGGGCATCTCATACTTGGCTTTAAATTGCCATTTTAGCGTTCCTAAATTTTTCTTTCCGACGGCATATCGTATTAAAAGTATGGATATTTACAGAAAAATAACATGATGAAATAAAAGAAATGTCAACATATCTAAATTTAGAAAATTATTGAAAAAATAGCAAATAAAATGAAACAAACATAACCTAAAATTAGAAAGAACAAAGAGCAAAAATTGTAGGAATTAAACTATGATACATGGTTAGTTTTTTCAGGCCAAAAAAAAAAAGAAAATCCTACAAGCGCATGCACAATCAGAAATAATGCAACACTGCGCCTTGAAGTTGTCCTGTCGGGAAAATTATGTGGCATTGACTTAATAGCATTTTTCAACCTTTCCACTCTTGCGCTACCTACTTGCTGTCTTATAACTGGCCGAGTGTAAACCCGGCATTAATCGCAATTTTTAGCTTTTTGATGTAGACAGAAAGCTGTAATAGCTCTCTTAAGAGGATCTAAAACACGTTCAGTAATGTTTAAGTCGATGATGATCGGGCTGGAAATAATTTCCCCGAACAGTCATCGTATGAAGATAATCATTGACTTACCTAAGAGATAATTATAATCAATGAAATCAAATGAATAATTGAAAAAATGTCTGTTCTTTGTTTTAGACAGGAATTAATTTCTTTAAAAAGTGCGTGTTATTGCAAAATTATTTTTTATGCAAATCGAAAACATGGGATTTTTAAAAAAAAATTCTTGTAAAAATTATATATCTCAACACTTTGAGTCATTCAATGATCAATTCTACACATAACTGAAAATTAATAACAAAAAGCTCCAGTTTGGAGCTCAGTAAAGACAGATATTTTTAGCTTTAAAATTTTTTGCTAATCTTAATTTTGTGCAGAATGGGCTTCTAAAATGAAAAACGTTTTAAAATTTTCTGTATGAAGAATGTTATAAAACTGAAAGACAAAACTGATCTTCACAAAAGTACGACAAAAAATCCCAGTCAAATATTTAAATTAACTCTGATTATTATGTTTGACGTGAGAAAACTGGGATGAAAGTGGAGAGAAAGGCTATTATACCTATAATGATTCTAAAATATATGGGGGTAGGTAAATGGACAACACGTGATAAGTTTCTTACATAAATATGAGATAATTTTTTGAATATTTGCCGAGAAATTGTTTAGAAATTCTTATCTATAATATGCTTAAATATCATATGAGCTTTTGAGGATTGGTTGTAAATGAGATTTAGTACACACTTTTATTTAGTACAGCATCATTCATTTCTGTAAATATAAAACTTTGTAAACGATTTTTAACTCACTTCGTGATGTGCTGTAATTTAAAAATTTTGGATACTTATGTGCTTTTAATGATAATACACTATTTTAATAACATTAACATTATTTGATTAATATAAATTCCTTGCGTGTGACGATATATTTTGATATATTCGATATGCAATAAATTTCAAACAAAATGTTTGCGAAAGTGCATAATATTTATAATGAATTATGAAATAAACGCTAAAGTATAAAATCCTTAAAACAAAAAACAGTTATATTTTAATATACTAATAAACGTATTTTCAGAAAGTGTATTAATTAAAAACTTAATTACATTAATTAAAGCATAAAAGTTCTCATTTTTGTTTCAAATTTTGATGTCAGATATTAAATATTTCCTAATTTAATTATTAAAAGAATATTTCCAAAATATAAATTTAAAATTAAAACTGCTTTTCAATCTGTTTTTTGCTTCTTTTCCTTAATAGGAGGGAAAATATCTTTTAAACACCTTTTTTAAATAACTTTTTTATTTGAATTCTAGAGAGTCCAAATTTTTTTAAACATTTTTATAAACGTATTTTTTATTAAACTATATGAATATAATAAATATATCTATTTATTCAAAATCTGATCTCCATTACTAATATTATAGACACTCTGCGTACTGAGAAAAATTTAGAATTTTAATTGTAAGAATAAGATTTTTAAATTTATGTACGCTAGAAATTTTTTTAGTATAAGAATCTTCACTATCAAGTTTTCTCTTTACAATATCGTCACCGCTATTACACACCTGTGCGGTTTTCATTTCACTCTCATATTTTTGATAATACAAATTATTTCCTTCGTTTTATTACTTTAAAATATTTTTTATTATCGTCTATGTTTAATCTTTTATATATTACAATAATTTATTCTAAAATTATTATTTAATTTTGCAATCAGTGTTTCTGTAATACCCTGCCAAACCCTCACAGTTAAACAAAACAAAATTGAACTAAGCTATTAATTAATGAACTAATTTCTGAAACTACTAAAGTATTGTATTATTACCTGGAACAAAAAAAAACTTTACATAGTTTTAGAACTACAAATACATAAAGAAGAAAGTAAAAATATATATTATAATCCTCACAATAATAAAATAAATCAAGATGAATGAAAGTATATTGTAAGAAGATAAATAAAAAAATGTATTTTACTAACTCAGAAACTATACTCTAGACCCAAATCTTTTTTCAGTGTCTTAACCAAGAGAACAAATATTTATACCAAATGTTTCGGAAGTGAAAAAAAACCTTCTGTTCATATTCATGGTTTTAACATTCCCGACCATTTTCTAAAATGGTATTTCCCATGCCCACTTTGTATTCTCTGGGAATGAAAGCATTGTATCTCGAGATCGAGGAACATCAAAACAAAGTGGAGGCAGGTGTTTGGGGTGGGCGGAGCTTCCCGAAGTGCCCTAGTAAACTGTATACGTGATATGTTGACTGTGCGGCAGGTTGGTTATATGGGCGCTTAATGTTTCTACTTCTGCCTTCCAGACTCGAGTGCCAGAGAAGAATCCAGGACAAGACGGGAGATGTCCCCTTGCAGAGAGGTGTCTTTTCCGCGGGGTTTTCGTCTTCATCTGAAGGTGCCATGAGAAGCGATGACGATGCTCAGACACCAGAGCAGCATCGCATCACTGTGGTGAGTCACGTGACTTTCTTTCCTGTGTTTACATGTTTTTGTATTTATTGGAGCATCGTTTTCCCAGGTGAATCCACCGATTACTTTGTGCTGTTTTCTTGTATGAACCTTTGTGTTTAATCATGCTCTCATCATAATGAAATGGTAACCATGGCTCTGGTTATTCCATACAAATAATACCAACGATAATAAGGAAATATTAGACATGAGTCTGAAATATCAAGAATTAAGTTAATGGACGACTTTTTCATCCTTTATTTGCCTTTTCAGTGATAATCATTTTGACGAAATACAAAATTTATTTTGCCAGTTTTGTTCCTTTTTTTTTCTTAAACCCAAATTATCCTATAAATATTCCCGTATTATTATCAAGTTAGCAATGCTATTTTAAAATGATACAAAGATTCGAACTATAAAATGGGGATGTATAATGTTTCGTACTTTTTCATATCCAAATATAGTGCTTTTTGTTAAAGGATATTGCATGCAATATTTCAGTACTGTATTATCCAACGTGTCAGATTTTAAATAGCAGATGCCATCTATTTTCGATGTCATGACATTGTATGATTATATAATATTGTTATTGTATTACGTCATGTATTAATTTTCAAAAACACATGCTTACTTTAAATTTTATTTCTCTTATATTAATATGATATAATATAAAGTTGCACTATAATTTTTTTTATAAATAGAAAATCCTTAGATATCAGTTTATGAAAAGATAATGATATTATTTCGAAACCCTAATATAGATTCAATGGATTTACTTGATGCCCAGATCCGTTTCAGTTTGTATTATTCTACAATTCTTCTTTCATATGAAAAGCAACATTAAATACCAGGTAATCCAAAAGTTCGGACGAAATTTAAAAAGGAATAATTCGAAAACGAATAAAGATAAAAAGATGTGGTTTATGCTAAACGAATGGAAAAGAAACCAGGTTTTGTGTGGCAATGATATAAAAAAATTTCTGTTGGCGACCAACAGATGGCGCTGTCAGAGTTCTGATGTAAGATTATCCAAAGCAACAAACTATATAAAAAGGAGCAACTGCAGCAGGTAATGGTAATCGAAGCCTAGATACATCAAAATGCTGTCTGTAGTTGAGAAAGCCTTCTTAGTTAAATTATTATAAGAATTCGGAAAGTGCCACGGAGGCATTGTGAGTATATAGCTACATGAAGGATAGCAAAGGACCAATAACGCCTTCTGCATTGAACAAAATGATGAAGAAATTTGAAGCTACAGTCTCTTGGAAGAAATGGACGTCCATCATTAACCACTGCTGTTGCCAACAACAGTTAAGCAGACGGTGCAATGTATGTCACCGGTATCTGCACATGGGGAGTGCAATGCTCGATAAGTTTCGAGGCAGACAGGAGAGTCGCACGGAAAGTTCTGGAGAGCCCTGCGAATAAATCTGAAATAGTTTCCCTACAGGTTCCAACTTAATCAAGATTTGAAACCTCCGGACTTCGGCTCTCACCAAAACTTTGAGAATTTGGTATTCAAAAAAATGGAAGAGCATCACGACTGGCTTCATACTGTTGTTTGGAATGATGAATCCCATTTCACACTCTCTGATTTTGTTAACACCCACAATTGTCGACCACAGAAAATCCGAATGAATTTGTTAAGGGTCCCTTGAAACAGCCTAAAGTGACAGTCTTGTTTTGACAGTCTTGCTTTGCTGCTGGTTTTATAATTGGTCCCTTTAATCTCGACAAAGCCACACTGACGGGTTTCAAAATAGTTTCTGGTCCGGGATATGCAGCACTGTTACTGAACAACATTATTCCTGAACTACAAATGCGACAGGCACTCCAAACAGTCACTTTTATGAAAGATGGATCTCAACCTCATAGTTCTCTACCTGGGCAACGCCTGCTACGATCAACATTTGGAGAGGACCGCAATATCAGTTGATACTTTAATCAATCATGGCCTCCAAGATCTCTCGATATGACAACCTGTGACTTTTTCTGTGAGTATTCTTAAAGTCGAAAGTGTAACACGACCAATCGACACCAGAAGTACTGAAAGGGGCTATCCGCCAAAATGTGTCTGCCATAAGGCAAAAAATGCCTCTAAATGCTAAAAACGTTTTGGAGGCTCGTCTCATAACTGTACTTCTGAATGATGGATAGTACATAGAACATTTAACTAATTAATTGTAATTAAGCTGACTTGAATGTTGCCAAAAATTTTCATTTGTAAATCATATTTTAGTGAAAGGAAAACTATAGCGCCATCTCTTGGTCGCCAACAGAACTATTTTTGTATCGTTGCCACACAAAACCCGGCTTCTTTTTCATCCGTTTAGTGCGAACCGCAACTTTTTATCTTTATTTGTTTTCGAATTATTCATTTTTAAAGTTCATCCTGACTTTTGGATCACCTGGTATTTTCACCATATTAAACATTATGATGTATTACATTTTCTGGATCTTGTGCTTTACATATGATTACATTTATGATGTAACTTTATGGTTAAGCATTATAACTTTATGGTTAAGCATTATAACTTTATGGTTAAGCATTATATTACATATAATTACATTTTATCGAGAAGAAGAATTTTTTTTTCGAATTGCTTTTACGTTTCTTTTGGAATGTACATTGAAAATATAATTTCCTAACTTTGCTTGTTATTCAAAGAATTATTTTCTCCAAATTTTTGATCATTTGCAATACTTATTTAACACGCAAAATGGCATTATTTCTTTTTTACTTTCATGAGATATATTTCCTTCGATCTTGTAATAGAATTTAACAAGATTAAAAATTGGCTTTTTCATTTAAACACAAGAAGCTAATTCTGATAGCTAAAACGTTGCGATTTTTATTTTGCATTGACTCGGGATTTTGTAATTTTTTTCAGTAAATTCATATGAGCGTAAAATATAATACCAGTCATATTAAGTATTTGTGTCGTAATAAAATCGCAATACGTGGTAATATTGCTCTATAGAAATGATTTATTTTTATTTAAAATGCCGTTGTATTTTCAGTTAAGCCTTTTTATTTCTATGTTATGGCATAATGCAATAGCACTTCTTTTATGAAATCATTGTTGATTTTGCTCTCATTCCGCAAATTCGCATTAAAGTTTTTCTGTTGTGTTTTTGCATGACGCACGGAATCGCTACAGTTTGTTTCTACTACATCTATTCGACATACTATTTGTTTTCAATCTTTCAGCTAAATGTCAAAAGGTTTACCAAGCGTTATAGCTATATCTTTATTAAAATAATCATTAAAAAATCTGCTGGTTTTGTTAATAGAGGAGAAATAGTAGTAGTGGTGGTGGTTTTACGAGATGCGGTAAAATAATAAAAGATGCATCGGGAAAATCACGTGATGCAAATAGATATCATCTTCTCTAATAATCAATTAACAGGATTGATATAATTTGAGCTCCTTGACTGGTATGTGATTTTACTGAAACTATTATTAACACAATTAAAAGATTTGTCGAAAAAAATCCTAGATATTGATGTTTGTACAATATGGCAAGCATATAAGGAGAAAATATAGTATGACCATGTTGCGTTTCCATGTTTACCCTATATTCAAGTCATAATCCTGAATAGATTCCATTAGGATGTAAATATTTATTTATAGTTGACCTGCCTGAAAAGTCAAAAAATGTGATCTCCTCAAAACTTTCTCATATACTCTTCACTAAAACTTTTACTCACGCCCCGCAAAAAATTATGAACTTTGAATAAGAAGCAAAAGAAATACATTGCAAGACATTATAGATCGATCAGTAGCTACCAAATATATATCATTTACTTAATACAATATCTAGCCTACGATCTTTGGAGATTTTTGGTTATTAATATATGAGATGCGATCAATAAATAAGCACAAACGGTGAGATAGCCAGTAAAAAATCTCAGATAATACATTAATTAAATAATACATTGTTTCATAAAAAAATATAAAAGGTTTCATAAAAAAAATAAACGCCTTCGACACTTGTAAAAACCTACATCTTTTTAATAATAAAATTAGTAAAAAAGACAAAGTTAATATAATCAAAAAGAATCAAAATAGAATCAAAAAATAAATTGCGAATTGAAGACTCTCTGAAGGGTCAATCTCGGGTAGGAAGTCAAACAAAGAATTTTTTTTTCTGTGTGGAGTCTGACTTGACCCCTTGACCCCTCGTGGCCCAAAACTCCCCTGAAATTTAGTCCTTAGAGATAAATCGATTTTTACAGAAATAAAGCAATAAATTTCAGGCTTCAATTTAAACCGAAATTACAATAACATAATATAAACTATAAAGGAACACTCACAACCAAAATTATTAAAATAAAAACGAAAGAGCATACCAGTAGTAAGTAAAACTTCTATGAGAAAAAAGACTATATCACATTCTATTCCTGCTTCCCCGTCCCTCACAGAAAAAAAAAATCCCTTCTTTGAATCCCTGCTCAAGTGTAACCCTTGAGAAAGTCTTCAGGCAAGATTCTTAATTTTTTTTCTTATTATTTTGTTTGTATTATTTTTGCTTATAATAACTTGGTATTTTAACTAATTTGATTAAGTTCGTCTGTGTTTTAGTATTAGCAGCATTAGCGTTCACTAAATGCAGTTGTATTTTTTTCAGTTTCCAGAAATAGTTTTTAGTTTTTTTTTTAGTTTGTTTCAGAAATGGATTCTAATTGAAATTTCATAATGCTTATATTTGATTTCACCATTTTAATAATATTTATTCATATTTGATCATCACTTAAAATTTTGGCATTTTGAATTCGTCTTCAAAGATCTTTAAAGAGCATGTCGTACCTAAAATAATTTATTTTTAACCAATTAAAATTTGCAGAAAATATTGCTCTTCTTTCAACACTATTGTACAAAATGAATGGAAAGTTTCTAAAAATGACGCAGCACATAATTTTAAAGGAAATTTTACTACTTAAAGGCCTTGTTATTTCTTTATTCTTCCTTTTTAATAAGCATTTCCGATATGTATATTATCCTTGAAAGTTATAACAAAATTTGAACTCTGACGCTGGTGAGAGGGATGAAAAAATTGTCACTGTACTAGGGATAATCCAAAAAATGTTTACAAGTCAAAGGTAAATTGCCTTATTAACAATAAATACAGAGTAAAAATGGTAATTAAGAGACGTATCAGGCTGTCGCTTCTTGGCATAATCACCAACCTGTTGAGTCATTTATCACACCGTCATGAACCCATTTTTTTTTTTTTTACCCATCGTGGTAATAATCAGATCTCTGGCTATGGAGCCAGTTCTCGGTACCTTTTTGAACATCACCATCTGATATGAACCTTGTTTCGGACAAGGGCTTCTTTTATGCCAAGGAAAGGATGTATTCACTTGGAGCAAAAGCGAGACTGTATGAGAGGTAGGGGGGGGGGATTCCAGACCTCTCGCCAAAGCGTTCGCCAACTGTTGACTTCTTATTGCTTTGCCCCCTTATACTTCAACGTTTTGTCAGTGAATGTCCGATGGCGACACATTCTTGGCTCATAGAAATCGAATCACGGTTCGCACCTTTGTACGAGATCATTTCTCTAGACGTCCTGCCATTACTGTCACTGTTTCAGGCCACAGTATTAACACTATCTACTCGAACGATCAGTTTAGACAATTAGCTGAATCTGTCTCCACTCTGAGTAACAATATTCTCATCTAGAATTTCTACTTTCCAAATACTGCTGCTTGTAATTATTTTTTATCAATCCTCGTAATTGAATTTGATATTAATAATATTTTAACAATTTTTGCAAATATGAGCGTCAAACTTTGTGTCTTTGTAACTTTTATAACTCTCCTCATCAAAAGTTAAAATAGTTTTATGTATCTGTTAATTTTTTAATAAAATTTACAATTAGAAGTATATGCCCAATTTACAATAGTTATTAAATAAAAGCTTGTTCACCATTTTTGCTACACTCTATTGTAATATGTATGCATATTATATAACTCTCTCAAATTTTCATTCAAAAACGAATTTTGAAATATTCTTCTGATGTATGATTCAATTAAGAGAAAAAAGCCTATTATATTAACGAGGGTTCAATCTGAATACATACTGTAAAATTAAATTAAAAATTATTATTGAACCCTTCATAAACTAAATAATAAGTCTTATAATTTTTTAAAAAAATATTCAGTAGATGCAATTATGCAATAATGTAAGCTTATATCACATATTATGTATGATATTTTGAAAATGTATGAACAGTAAAGAATCTTTGTGTCATTATTGATATTTTAAATCAAGTAATTGGGATGCTATGATTGGGATTTGGGAGGATTTCTTTTTCTTGGAATCCCTCTCTCCCTAAATTTAAAGGAGATAAAAAAAAAGAAGTAAATCTTTGAGAAAAACTCTTAAGAAATTCATACGAATAAAGAAATGAATTTCAGTTTCTGAAAGTTGACCAAAAAATTTACCTGTTAAAAAACGAGTTTCGTAAAAAGATATGGAATGTATTGAAAAGCCCTCCCGAAGTTAAAAAGAAAATTTTTTTCTTTAATTAAAGGAATTAAATTTTTTAAATCAATCTGATTTCTTCTACTTTAGTCACGTATGTTACAGATTTATTTAGGTAAAGTTACTTATACTTAAAAGGCATATATATTATTAATTATAACAGAAAATCATTTAATATTTAAAAAAATTTAATTATTTAAAAGAGATTTAAAATAATTTTTAAAGCCCCTTTTTATATTATTGAATGTTTATTGTCCTCTAGGCTGCCAATTTGTATTAGTGAAGTAGGTAAGTTATAATTAATCGAATCAAATTTGTATTGAAGATATTTTATATTTTTCAAGCATTTTGTTACAAATATTTTCTTAATTTTTATTGATTTCAATTAGCAAAAATTAAAATAAATTATTCGTAATTATTGCAGTTTTCCTCATTATTTATTATCAGGATAATTTAACACATAACTGTTTTCTTTAAAGCACCATATTCTGTTAATAGCAATTTCTTGCAGATTATCGCATTTTGATGTATTTTCTGATTGTTTTTAATAAGAAACTCTGTCAGAGAATGGAAAATAAAGACAGATGCCATAGTTTCCTAGATTTTAAAAAAGCCTTTGTTGTATTATCCATCATCTTTTTTTAAAATTTTAATTGAACTGAAGATATAAGAATGAAAGAAAGTGGCTATTTGTTGCCATTGCCAAAAAGTTGTCATATTTTTAATTTAAAAAATTATTTTAAATTAAAAAGACCGCTAATCGAAATATCATAGTGTACTAGTATTTTATCACTCTTTAATAAGAGTTAAAGCATTAAAATTTAGGACAATATTTAATCAAAATTTTAATAGAAATTTCAGAAAGGAAAATTTCAGGAAAATCAGGAAAATTTTTCGTTGAAATAAAAATTTCACTTGAATTGAAGAAAAGATATTAAAAATACTTTTCTGTTGCTGTTCGATTTTTAAATTTACTCCTCATGTATTATTCTTTATTAATTAAACTGGATTAACATTATATTGTTCTTTTTATAATCTTTTAGTCGCTGTATTTGCCTGTTTAAATTCTAACTCTCAGGTTAAACATAGCGCTTAGATAAAAACAAATGTCACAACTTTATCCTTTTTTTCCACTATTTTGCCTGGCTAACTCTTTATTTACTATCGGGAGCTATTTAGGGTGCCAACCCATCAAGCTGATAAAATTTCTACTTTCGATCGAATTAACAATTTTGATATTTATATTTATATATCATACATCCGTTTTTTAAATCATGAATTCAGTGGAATCAACTCATGCTAACGTGATGTTCTTTAGACGTGCGTGACAATTTAATTTCGGAATCCGTTTCGCATTTGTTAAAAATAAATTATACACATCGAAGGACAACAGGTCAATGAAATTTTGGTATGAACATTTATGTTTCGTATATGCCTCTGATATCACTTATAGAAATTAAGAATGTTAGAAATTAAGTTCTGCTACATCTTCTTACTAAGAGAGCTGCATATTCATTATTAACTGAGCATTTGAAATTATTAACTGCACAGTTCAAACATTAAAAATTCGCAATATTATACCGAAAATTTCAAAAATGATTTAATTTGAATTCAAAAAATCATTTGTATAATAATTTTAGATTCATGTAACAACGAAAATTTTGACTCGATTAAGATTAATTTTTATAAGTTTAAAACTTGATATTTTATCATTATGGTTGATTTGATATTATATGCACAAAACAAAATACGAATTACAAGAATGAAATGTGATTGCAAATATTTGTTAAGAACGAAATATTCTTTGTTAGCTTACTCTCTAAATGTACTACATTCCATTGCATTGCCAAACAATTCAATAACAAACAAGAATCTTCTGACATTTCCAGGCTCGTTTTATAAAAACTTAGTGATACATTTCACGAAATAAATTTGTAACATTACTATTCGAAGAGTAATACAACTTAAAATTTTTTTGTTGAGGAGTAATATTAAATTTACTTTTCAAAGTATGCTTAGGATTATACGATTCATTGCTGAATTTATGGATATTATTTGATACCGATGTTTTATGTATCAATGGGATAACTTCTTTTTAATCAAATTAATGCTTATTGCAAAATGAATTATCTTATTTTTAAAACAAATAAAAAAATCTAAAGTTATTTTTTATATATTTGTAAAATTGCGTTGCTTTACTTTCTAACTACATGAATCTATCTTCATTTTCATTAAAAAATGTATTTAAATGAAACCAGCGGGTGACCGAGCACCGCTCGGAGAAAACAGGTATCGAAGCTAACTCGAAGATTTAAATTTTCAATTGTGATTTATCAAAACAATACATGCCATAAGGAAATTTGTGAAACCATTGGTGAAAAGATAACCGATTAAAGTGCACCATTGTAAACTATTCTAAACAAAGTTAGAGTTTGGAAAGGGAACTATTCTATACAAAGGTAAAGTAAAGGTAAAGATTGAAGTGTGTTGAAGTTCAATATTTTTGACAAATTTATTTAGAAAAACCAAACATATATACATACATAAGAAACATATTATAAACCTATAACAGCATAAACATAAAACTTTATTAGTTCGCCATATTGGCTATAGATGGCAGCACGTTACAGCTTGAAAATTTAAGTAGCCATTATGGCGAACTAATAAAGTTTGAAAATATTCTATCTGTAACTCCGAACTGCTCGACCGTAGCGCTTCAAAACCGGCGCCAATCGATTCCTCGTGGCAAAAAACCCCAGCCCCCCAAGTTTACCGGAGTTTATTAATTCTGGGGCGATTTTCGACTTGACAACCATTCCTCGTATTATAGTTTTAGATAAAAGCACTCCTTTGAGTGCATGCGTATGTGTATGTGTTTTTCATTGTTTTTTTTTTTTTTTTCGTCTCAAAATTCAAATGCATTTTTTTTTATCTTTGTTTAGATAAATTATCTTTTAAAAGAATGAATAATAAGCATATTGTCATCAATTAATTTTTTAAATATTAAATTATTACTTAAATTTATTTTGTGACAATTTGACTGAAGTAATAAGGTATTGCATGAGATAAAATAATGGGATTTTGATGAAACAAATTTAAATTAATTACAAAGAAGTGTCATCTAAAGAATTTTCTTTGCATGATTATAAATTAAAAGATTTTTCTGCTGATTTGTAGCTGCTCGAAAAAAAGGCAAAAAAAATAATCACTTACTGAAAATTAAATCTATCAGATTCATGTAAAATAAATAAAAGTAAATGAGAAACTTTCTTTTTTTAATAATAATTAACACCAATCATTTTCCTCCCAATGAAAAAAAAATTTCATTCCATTATTTTCTTTTAAGATTATAATTTAAGGCTGATTGTTTTTTCTCTTACCAAAAACAACCAAGTGATAAAATTGTGTTCAATAAAATGAACTATTCTATAAATTGTTAAATAAATTATGTTAAATATAAAGAAATTTTTTATTTCTTTTTTTTAAATCACTTTTTTATGTTGTCAAAAAAATGATTATATCCTGAATAAGAAAAAGAAATTGTAAACGACATATTATTTCATGATCTATTTGCGACATACATTCAAAATTATAAACATAAAAAAAAATCCCTAAACAAAACATAAAAAAATCCAGTTTTTCGTCTTGCACTAGGACGAGCGACAGCAAATTGCGAAACTGACCTAGATAGCAACCAATATCGATTAAGCTGCCAAAAAAGCAATCCGAAAATTAATCTATTTCTAAGGAATAGATTTGTCGATGTTTCCGAATGTTTGTTTTGATTTATATTTAATGCTGTTTCTGTTTTGAACAATCATTTTGGCGGTTTATCGCCAGATTTGATCCCATACTCAAGATTAAAAAAATACTGTTATTTTAGAGACAACACAAAGTACTGATAAGATTATGGTTATCGAAAATGTTGTTATCTTCAAAACTATTGAAGCATGCTTTTCTTCGAGACCTTAGTAAGATAACTATATAATAAGTAGCCTGAATGAATCAAATAATAATTAACAATAAAAGAATATTTCTGGTATTTCCTGACAAATTAGTATTATTAATAAAAGGAATCTAAAGCCTTCTGTGCTTTTGCGCGTGCATTGAGATAGGTTAATTCGTCAAAATAGAGGTCGGTGGAAAGATGAAAAGAGGTGTTTACTTTAATAGGGAAACGAACTCGCAATTGAAGGTATTTCACAAAACTGTCGGAAAATAATACTAATGCCCGATAAAATATTTCAGAGCAATTTTTATTAAATGTAAGGACCATAAACATTAAATTATGATGAATAAATCGAATACTTCTATTCTTAAAATTTGGAAACTTACTTTTTTTTGCAAAAATAACGATGTCTTTTTAAACATTAAATTGTGTCTTTTTTATATGTTGTTGAATTCGAAAATATTTGTGATTAATATCGGTGGTTAATTGAGAGTTCACTCAATTTAAAAGTTTTAAAACAACAAAAAGTAGTTGTTATAAATATCTTGAAATATCATAAATATTAATTTTAAATCATTTTTAACTGTAAAATTTAATATTTTCAAAAAAATACTGTTAATAATGCTTTTTTACTTGAAAATACTATCATTTTAAATGCAATACAGGAAATAAGTAGCAAAATTTAAACTAGCACAAGAATCAGCCATCAATAAGCAATTTTAAATTAAAATAAAATAATATAGTCAGAAACGATACATGAAAAAAATTAGACGAAAAAGTATCTAATCATTGTTGTGTTCGATTTTAGATTAAAATTTTATTTTCCTTTCACTATTGACTTAAAATATCAGGATAAGATAAACACATTGTCAGGTACAAATGGTCAGGTTGGTTAATTTAATCACGTCCTTATACACTGAAGTGACAAAAGTCATGGGATAGCAATATGCAAATATACAGATGGCAGTAGTATCGCAGCGAAAAAGTATAAATGCGTGGTTCGTTTTCCAGAGCTTTCATTTGTGTTCAAGTTATTCATGTGAGCAGGTTTTCCGTGATTTATGGCGGCACGCCGAGAATTAACAGACTTTGAACGTGGAATATTAGTTGGAGCTAGACGCATGGGTCATTCCATTGCGGATATCGTTAGTGAATTCAACATTCCGAGATCCACAGTATCAAGAGCGTGCCGAGAGTATGAAATTTCAGGCATCCCATCCCATCATAGACAGCGCAGTGGGCGACCACCTGCACTTAACGACCGAGACCGCCGACGTCTGTGTAGAATGGTCAATGTTAACAGACACGCAACACTTCGTCAAATAACTGCAGGAATCAATGTGGGACGTACGAGGGACGTGCCCGATAGAACTGTGCGGCGAAATTTGTCTTTCTTGGGCTATGACAGCAGAAGACCGACTCGAGTGCCTTTACTGACAG
>JAPMOQ010025180.1:1131838-1170151 GCA_026543055.1 Argiope trifasciata | reverse complement strand
CTGTCAGTAAAGGCACTCGAGTCGGTCTTCTGCTGTCATAGCCCAAGGAAGACAAATTTCGACGCACAGTCCTATCGGACACGACCCTCGTACGTCCCACATTGATTCCTGCAGTTATTTGACGAAGTGTCGCGTGTCTATTAACATTGACCGTTCTACACAGACGTCGGCGGTCTCGGTCGTTAAGTGCAGGTGGTCGCCCACTGCGCTGTCCGTGATGGGATGTGATGCCTGAAATTTCATACTCTCGGCACACTCTTGATACTGTGGATCTCGGAATGTTGAATTCTTTAACGATATCCGCAATGGAATGACCCATGCGTCTAGCTCCAACTAACATTCCACGTTCAAAGTCTGTTAATTCTCGTCGTGCCGCCATAAATCACGAAAAACCTGTTCACATGAATAACTTGAACACAAATGAAAGCTCTGGAAAACGAACTGCGCATTTATACTTTTTCGCTGCAATACAACTGCCATCTGCATATTTGCATATTGCTATCCCATGACTTTTGTCACTTCAGTGTAATTAAAAATTCAAAAAAAGGGTTCCGAGGTGCACATTCCCGACCTCCAAGGTATACATGTACCAAATTTGGTAGCTGTAGGTCCAACGGTCCGGCCTGTTGAGCGCCAACTCACACATTGAGCTTTATTATAAGTACTAGCCGCCTATGGCGACCACCTGGCTCGCCATGAGTAATGGGTTCTAAAAGTTTCAATTAAATCATATATTCATTAGCCTTGAAGTAACTCCGGGCATTGATTGGCCTGAAATTAATATTTTCTTTAAGATGATGGACTAAAAGTTCTAAAAGAACGCGTTTTCCTAATAATATTCTTTAATTTTATAAATCAGTCAGTTTTAATGACAGATATCATATTATATTCGTTATATTTTAATATATTTTTTAAGTTAGTTATTGGTGTTATGGATGTATTGGGTTCTATTTGACTTCAATACCCAACTTTACTAAAATTGCTATGCAAAAATATATCAGATTTAGTAATAAATTTATTTAATTAAACAACAACAGCCATAGTTAGAAAAGCAAGTCTAACCAAATGAGGGTAACAACAGATCGTAACAATAGATGTTGGGCCAAGGAATAACTGGAAACTGTCGTTACTTCTAAAAGGTGCACTAATAGAGAAATTATAACTGAAACTAAAAGTTTAAAACTGCCTATCAGCGGATACTTGAAACTGGAGTTGAAATTACAACTCGAGTGATAGTATAGTTGATTTGAGTGCGTCATTTCATTTTGCTTTATCTTTCCACCACCAAAATGGTATTAAAACTTCAAGTACTTTTAGGCTAATGGAACATTTAAATCATTAATTTATGAAATTAATGTCTTTAATGACTATGATTAAATGGCCAATGACTAATGGTTTTAATGACAACGGTTTGACAATGACTATGATTGTCAAATGATAAATCAAATATATACGATTTCGATTTTAAAAAACCATATATCAATATTGTTATTATCATATTTGTATCTTGAACTGTGCGCTTTATTTTGATTTTTACTATTATAAAATATTTTGTTATTCTGCAGTTTTAATAATGCTAGCAATAAATATGTAGTAAAAATAATTTTTAAATAAATTTTAAACTTTTAATTTTCGTTAAAACAAATTTTTTTTAAATATTTTATTTTTTAGATATTTTTTTAATTCTAACTTTTTGACATTTAGACAAATGAGATTCCAAGCAAACATAAGAAAATTATTTTAGCTATCCATTGACTATTACAATAGTTTAAAATTATTTGTAAAGCCAAAATTGTAAATGATGCATCACTGCATATTGTCGAATTGGAATTATATATCCAATCTCGGAAAATTCACAGGAGAATGGAAAGATAGTATTATTTATATTCGAGGGAAATACGGCTCAACTATTAAAAATCATTCATTTTGGATATTAACAAATGCATAGGTGGACAGAAATCAAGAAAAAAAACACAATATTTCAGTCAAAGAGAACCATACAAACATAATCTGAGGTAATGTAGAAGATACTTTAGGAAGCCTCTTCCAAACTATTTACAAAGTAAACAGGACCCACATTACAGTTGTATTTGAAGAAAATCAGAGGTTCCTCTGTGCAACCAGCCCGATCTCAATAAAACCATTATAAATAGCATATTTGTTATCAGCTCTAAAACAGATATAAAGTTTTTTTTCTCGTATCGACAATTGTTTCAGTGACTGAATCTAAAAAAATAATATAATTTTCTCCAATCATTCACGATTTTTAGCCACATATATAAAGTTTCTTTCTGAATCTAACAGCTGAGTTTACTTTCACTTTAATAAATGTAGTAATCACACAAAGAATTTTTAAAAAAGTAGTCTTGCTTCATAACGGACGTCTGATCATCCCAGGTTCATTCGAGTCTACTCGTTATTCCATCGCCTTGTTTGTTATCGTTATAAATAATCCCTTCCTGTTAAATCTATGGGAGTGGAAAATAAAAAGTGGCATTTAAAGACAGATGAAACTGATTTGGAATCTCATTGAAGATTCTGCGCAGGAACCTAGAGAGGAGCGTTTTTCCTTCATCTGGGAGGCTCTAAATTATCGGCGGTGCCCGTGAGACAGTTGTTAAGGCTTCCCGGAGTGAAACGACGTTTCTTTTATTTTTAGACAAGATTACTTCACTGTTTGCTCATCTCTCCTTCAGATGGAAAGCACGATCGCTCGACTCCTGTTATTGCTCCTTTTTTCTCCCACTGCCCTC
Source organism: Argiope trifasciata (assembly GCA_026543055.1). NCBI lineage: Eukaryota > Metazoa > Arthropoda > Arachnida > Araneae > Araneidae > Argiope > Argiope trifasciata. The sequence goes on along the minus strand of JAPMOQ010025180.1, from coordinate 1,167,398 downwards.
TCCGTTTGAATGAATTTATCATCGTGTTATCTTTAATTTCTTTTTCTTCCATTCAATATATTCGATTCTTTATGTTTTTTTGAAATTGCATTATATAATAATACGAAAAACTGGTTTTCGTTTCAGTTAATTTAGCATAGGAAGCTACATGAGAAAAAGTTTGATTTAAATCTAGCAGTTTTGAACTGTCTTCAAATGGCGAAACATGAACCGGTACCACTTTCTTAGCATTATGACGTATTGAAAGCAAAGTAATCACAGCGAATATTGAGATTAAGTGGATTTGTTTACACTTTTTACAAGTCAAGTACTTGTAAATAGTCAGTACCTGGGAGAACGAGGTTCGCTTGACAGCGTTTTTTTTAAATCCGCTTTAATAACTCGTTTAAAGCTAAAAAAGAAATCTAATTGAATTGCAAATCCAAGATTGAATAGAACAAAAATGAATGGGAATCCTAAGTCCAAGCCATTATGCTCTCCACAATACGTTTATGTAGCTCATGCACCGCTAACCATATGTTAATATTTAGTTATAAATTTTTTGTATGTAAAATTGCATTTTTTTTTTCAGGAATGACACCTACATAGATAAACTTAAAAAGCAAAACTTTATAGAAATATAAAATTTCATCTAGATCGTTAGTTCCATTTTAAAGATACACGAAATAAATTTCTATATATGTCTGCAAGAATTGCTCATTTAAATTTATAAGATGTAAAATTTGTACACTGGTACACTTATGAGTATGAAGTTCTCAATAGTGGAAACACCGTACTCAACTAAGTAATTGTTTAATGATATCAAAAGTTAAATAGTAGAAAAAAAACATCTGAGCTACAGCTAATTTTGAAGTATGCTGTTCAGTTAGAAATCCCAGAGTTGTGCAGGAAAGTGATTCCTGACGTCCTATTTTCTCTCTCTCTCTTTCTCTCTCTCTCCAAATCACATTTCAGTCTTTAGCTCTCTCAAAAATACTTTTGTTTGACCTTCGAAAACCTCAAATGAATATATCTGGCTTTCAACTTCTATCATATCTATGGCCCCTTTTATAGTAAACAACATAGTTGCTCTTGCATAACTTGAATTTTATTATTTCATCACGACAGATTATCAATACTATGCAAAAGAACTATACAACGAGCATATTAAATCCATCGGTACCCAGTAGAAATTCTGATTATAAATATTTATTTATATTGAGAATTCCCAAAATCTAAATATTTGTTAACTATGGTATTCCAAATATTTCGCCGTATTTCTTTAATTTTTAAAAGAGAGTGTATGCTATAGAGGAATCTGAAAGTTGGAAAAGAGAAGTAAAAAAGAAAAGTACTTTGATATGCGGTTGTCATCACAAGAGTTGAATAAACAGTACCATAATAGTAGAAACCGACTATCATTAGTCAGCAAAATTGTGAAACCTTATATATATATGTCTTAATAAAGGAATGGAAAGCACAGTTAGAAAATATAATAAAATTATTGTCAAATACAGCCACTAAAGTACATGAACATGTACAATTTTTTAACTGTAGCCTAATTATAGAGAATGGTTTTTGATGTTTTTGCTGGCCACGTTATAATAAGTTTTTGTCCGTGGCAAAGGCTTCAGGCATATTAAATCAGTGTTAAAAAAATTCGAAAAACAAAGAAACAGGATCATTTGAAAATTATAGGAATATTAAAGAATATGTAGAAAATCCCTTCCTGTAGATTTATTAGGAAGGTATAGAATTGTAGTCAAGTATAGAATTGAATTTGAAACTTTTCAGCAATCCATACACTACAAATTCACCTCTATTATCTGTATGTTTATAACTACAGAATCATGAAGAAATTTACATGCATACAACAGATTTTCATAGTATTATTCATAATGTTTCTGATGGTGTATTTGAAATTAGATTAGTATTTTTGAATTTGATGTATGTTTTTCGCATTTGTTAAATCATCTACACTTTTCTGATAAATGTTTCAGTCTATAAGTAACTCTAAACATTATAATTTTTGTTGTTGACATTCCCTACAAAAGCCATGTAAATTGTACTAGCTATGATCAGACAGAAGTTTTTGCCCATAATTAGTTTGTTGTTAAATAAAATTAAATCACGCGCCAAAAACAAAATAAAAATTAAATTAGTAAACGAATATAAAAAGAAATTGGAATTTTTAGAGGAATAATTAGCAGTGAAAAATCTTAAATAGTTGGAAAATGTAAGTAGAGCAAAAGCAGTGTGTTTAAAATAAATTTTCTGTTTATTCTTTTCAGCATCAAATGCTATGGTAATTGTTTCTTATTTTAAAAAAAGAAAAGTTACGCAGCGAATATTTAAAACATACCTGATTAAATTATTTTATTATAATAGAGTATTATTTGAATTTAAATTATTTAACAATCACTGTTTCATGTTATTACTTGTATCAATGCTTGTACTTAAAAAGAGATACTTCAACTTATGGGTCCCTATAGACGTTTGACTCCGGAGTAAATAAACACAACAGCAGTATTATAAATATAAGTACCACATCATCTAATACATTTTATTGATTGCAAATTGCTGTATGTTGTGGTGCAATACCCCATCATTTGACCACCAGAAGAAAATAAAATGGATTAAAAAATAATGGGCATTGCACATTTAAAGAGTGTTTCATGAACATCAATTGTCTCTATGTAAAGTCTACTATTCTCCTAAAAGTAATTTAACTCCTAACAGTTTTACAGAAATTCATTTACTTGGCTTGATTTCTTCTAATGTAGATCCATTCTTCTATTTTTAGTGACCTCAAGAAAATATCTAATTAAAGGAGTTTCTTGAATGCAACTTGATGAGGATTTCAATTAAATAGAATTAATCAATTTTCATTAACTCTGTAAATATCAAGCAATAGAATAATTGTCATCATTCTAGAATTTAAAAATTTATTTGTTATTCCAATGTAGAAGAAATATATAAAATTTTGTTTCAATACATATTAAGACAAATTTGTAATAATATCCATTTTACCTCCTCATTTTCATGGTAAGAACGAGAATTTCACACATAGCTTTAACGGTTATTGAATGGATGGCATAGTAAGGATACCCGCATTGGTGAAAAATTTAATTCATTGGTTGATTTAGTGAGAAAATTGGAGATAAAAAAGTCCCTAACTAAGTAGACAATATCTCCATGCGAGTGAAAATATGATATCCTTTTAGAAGCTTCTTTCTCTGCTATAGGAATTATTTTAAAAAATGTAGGTGAACATACGAAAGTCAGCATTCAGATTAAAAGAGAGTAATTAAGCTAATTTTCTCTCTGAAGTAATCAGCTTTTACGAGCTCTCTATTTTGATATCAATGTCTGTTTGTATGCTACTGTTTTTTGTATAAGTCCTAGCTATATTTTGTTACTTTCAATTATGGAATCGTTTTGCATATTGTTATTCCTTAGTGAACCAGTTGGATTATTTTTACTTTATACTCAAAGGGCGAATTCCACCCATAACAATATTAAAAGAATAGTTAAGAAAAAAAATGATTTTTTCGGAATCGAATTCTTTCTTTTTTGCATTCACTATTCTTCTTTAAATGCTCACTTTCTCCAATTTTATGTTTAATTTCTTCAATTTTTCTTATTAAAACTTTTTTATAAGATTATTACCTTTTTTTAACACTGAAATCATTATCTTCCAATTTTCTGTGACTCATTGAAATTCAGGCGCTTTTCCCTTCTTTAAATAAGTGATGTTAAAAAGAAATAAACGTAACGCAATTACCGATAATCCGTTAATCCTCACTAGGAAATCAAATTAAAGAGGGTAAAGTCTTCTTACGCCTCAGCTTTGATAAGTTTTTAAACGTTTTCTCAGCAATGGATTTTTTTTTCTTTTAAATCCTGGCTTCAGTGGTGTTCTCGGTTGCTACAAGAAGCTAATATTAACCGCATCTCTTTTCTATTTGGGAAAAATGAAAAATTTATTCTCCATAACGAGGTATTGAAGAAAACTTAATAAACTCTCTTTAAAGAAGTTACAAGAAATAAACGCTGAAGAAAAAGCGAATAAATTGTAAATATTTATTTATAGCAATTTATTTTTCTAGTCTACAAATAATTCGGCTGAGCTTTATTTCATATCACGTCGAATGGAATAGAACAATTTTTATTCTCATCATTTTCCAAATAAATTTTGCTAATGGCTACATTTTTCAGGATCCGAGAAATTTACTACTGTTAATATTTAAGACTGAATTTAAAACAATTAATTTATAAATTTAGTGTTTAAAATTCTGCAATCCTTCAATTTTTGTCGCAACAGAATAATTATCGGCTTAAATCTCAGTGTTTCTTAAAATGGCAAGGTAAAAAAGTAGGATATAGTATAATTATTTTTAAATTAGCGGTTGATTAAACACATTTTAAAGATAATAGATGGTATTCTTAAATTAAAGATAATGGTAGTTCCTACGAAGTAAGTCGAAGTATGACAAACGTGTGTAAAAAAATCTAAGGTTTATTTTATTCTGTAAGAGAACAAGACAAAATTGGGAATTTTACTCTACTTTAATCAAAAAAGGAAGACAGAAAGAATAGTAACTATTATATGGTGCAAAATAAGAATATATTCTAGAAAGCTACAACTCGGGAACTGAGTCATATCACTTTTATGAAAGTTAAAAAAATTATATTATCGTTGTGTGTTGCAAAAGAGCTAATGCAAGAGTTGGGCATTCATTCAACTACTCTATTAGTTACGTTTGCTTGTGTTTTATTGCTGACATTGAAAAAAATGAAGGAAAATGCTCTCTAGAGCAAACAATGATTATATACTAGGAAACTATATATCGAATTCTATAGTTAATTCTTTTTTTATGAAAATTAATAATTTATATTAACGCCATGCGCTGATAGATAACAATTGCAAGGTTTGGGCATGAATTAAATTGATCCATTAATTTCTTTTTGTTGCTAGTATTTCCACCTCTATTTTTATCAAATTCTAAATTAATCCCAAGGAATGGATTCAGTTTCGCTGCTAATTGCTCTGTTGCATCACCTGCATACATAACTAGGTTCAATTCCCTATAGTTAATATTCTACGTAGGACTCATGTAAAGACAAATTCTACGCCCATTGAACCCAGATGGAAATGTAATTGCAGAAAGGTATTTCAATAAATCTGTTCTGTCATGTTTCCAAATTGAATTTGAAAATATGTTGAAAGAACCCGAGATTACACCACTTCAAGCTTTCTCTGTATACTCTTTTTAATTCTAAATTAAAAGATATAAGCAAGTAACTGTCATGAATGGAATACATCTGAAAGATTTGAGGGCATGCAGATCATACTATTTTAAGAGTCTTCACATGGCTTGACTCGAAACTGTGGTTTTTCGAATGACAATATTTATAGTTAAGTTTGGTTATAGTACTTTGCTTATTTCTTTAGACAATTAGGGCCAATTACAGTCGTCTTATATTGATGTGATCCTGAGAAGATTTATATTGATTGCCATCACACATAACCTTCCTCTTAAAATCTTTGTCGTTGTCTAAATATGACAGTACAGGTGACTTCTACTTTTGGTAAACTTCCATCTGTGTTCAATTGCGATGCTTCAACTATAGGCTGAACATTGTTGAAATTATGAGTTGTTAATTTTTACCAAGACAGTTCATTTCTTGTACTTAATGGCTTATACCGTTCCTGTAATATAAATAAATCTTAATGACTTGAGTATACGATGTATTTTTATTCAACGATAAATTTGTTTTAATAGCATTATTATATATCAATTTGATATCTGCTGCGTTTTACTCTATATTAAATGATATGCCCAACTTTTCTGGGAATTAAAATCCTTTCATGTATAACATTTTTATACAAAATTACATTTGTATTAAATATCATAATATACAAAATCTTTTTATGGTCTGAAATGTATTTTAATTAAAATTAGAATATCAATTAAATTAGAAAATTTTTGAAAACAGCCCATATCTATGTCTCTTTAAAAGTTAGTAATATTTGCTTTATTAATATTGCAGGGTTTTTACAAACGGTGCATAATAAAAAAAAATGTCGGTTGATTTAAATTCATTGGCTTAAGAATCATTAAATTGCCACTTTCAAACCAATAATAACACTGACAAAGGACACAATAAAATGAAAAGAACATTTACAGAACTAGCGGTAGAGAAATTTAAAATGTGTAAAAAGAAAACTCGTGACTAATTAATTACAAAAATAATATTTAATTTGTTTTTGTGCTGCGAAATGTTGACAATATTATTCATTTCATCTTATATAATAAGAGAGGGAAATTTAATTGAATTCTACACAATTATTGAGAAGGAAACTTAAGTCAAATGTGTCATATATAAATGCATAACCCATATGGCTTTTATTTTTATTAATTTTTTTTGGCGATATAAAAATTATTTAACGATATTTCATTATGAGATGTTCTTTTCTTATAAAAAATATCAATGTGAACTAAGCAAGTGTGAAAAAATTTCGATTTCAACAATTAACAAACTTTGATTCCAGTGAAATACAATATATAAATTAGCTCTTTATATGACACTACTCTCTACAATATATAAATTGATAGATTTTCAGAAAAGAATGGCCAAGTTAACAATTAATTTCTTCTACTTGTCACGTAAAATCAACTTAAAGTATGTTTTCATTTTTAATAATTTACCATCTCATAAAGTAACTCCTTTAAAAGTTTTGCTTTTAAATCTTCATTCAAATGCTAATATTATTTGATTTACTTCCATTCCTGTTTCTTGAATTAGAAATGCATATTCTTACTTCATTAATTTAAAAATTATTATATAAACAGTGGGTTATGCCTTATTTAATTCCTCCGTTTGCTAGTCCTTTGACATCTGAGAAGAGAAGTTCTCAATTTTTAGCCATGATTAATTAACTTGGTAAATTCTATCGTTAACAGCTCACTCACCGAACTTTTACAATTTCATCTTATTATTATTTTATATTTTTAGACGTTTATATAATTCCTTTCTTTGATACTTATCATTACAGACATAAAAGTAATTAAGGTCTCAAAAATGTTTTAAAATGTTTATTGTTTCTAAAGGCAAATCAAAATGTAATGTCATTGTTTTTTATGACTTCAAATTGCTTGAAAAACAGCTGTGTTGAATTCAACGAAATTTTAAAAAAAAACGTATAATTTTTATATTTATTTTTGAGAATACATAGCGGTTAAAATTCTCTTTTTTCAAAGGTAAAAAAAAAACTTATATAGATCTCCGATCATTGGATAAAAACATCTTTTCTGCTCTTTAGATATACTTTTTTTAAATATATTCTATTCATTTCCCCCTGTTATGCAACGGCTGATCCCATGAAATGCTAAAGGATAAACAGAAAGGTCATCTCTAAAGCTCCAGGAGCGATCTTAAATCTTCTTTTGAAGTATTACTCTACTGAAACGAAAAAGAAAGTTTGTGGGAAATGCATCCCATAATCCTCTGGGAAACATGATCTTAGAAAGACATGGCTTGGTATTCTCGGAAAAGTTCAGAAGGATTAATAATAAGAAACTGAAAAAGTGAAATACTAGCTTCTCTGTGTTAAGAAAAAAAGTCAGAGAAATAACTTTTATAACTACGAATTAATATGAATTAAACAAAAGCGAAATATTTTATACGTAGTAAAATATCAAATAACGTGAAATAAATTTCTAGATAACAATTTTACTTTAAAAATTAGGATCTGTGTAAAAATTGCCAGATTTAAAATGCCTCTTTGACACTATAATTACGTTTTCATATGAAGCACTATCATTCACATATGCAATATAGCATTTACAAGAATGTAAATGCAATGCTATCGATTTTGTGTGTAACGAAGAGCTATCGAATTGTTTGATGTGCTGCAGGTACGTGGCAGGAAAGTAAGTAGAGGAACCAAGAGCTTCAAATTGTCTTCTTAAAGCATCCCAAACATACTCAATAAGATTCATGTTTGGCAGTCGGAATTGTTACTCCTTGTTCTTAACTCTTCTTAACTGAATAATTTTCTATGGTGTTTTTCGGCTAACTCTAACTTGCTTTTAAATCAATTTATGATGTATTTCAGCATATTATTAAGGCATGGAAACTGAAGATTTGATTGTCATCTTAAATACATCCTCATCCTCTATCCACGGCTCAAAAGCAAACCGCGTGCTTCAAAATAGCCTAAGTGTAGTTTTAAACCAATGCGATAATCTTAAAATTAAATTAAATTATCTGCTGCATAGACAAAATGGTGCATTTCAGCTTGAATTGTTTCCTTTTTAAAAGTGTCAAGAATTATAAGATTTTAATGTCTTTGCTTACATCCAAATAAATATCTCTCAAGTATACTTCCTCTACATTAGTCGTTTACAAACATGTAGCAGGTTTTTGTACCCAAATTAAGTGATCTAGTTGTAATGATTTTTAAAGCAGTGCATTTCGATCGTTTGTTGCATGTATCACGATGCACTACATAATTAAAGATACTATTGCCATCCTATAAAAATCATTGTGTTTCATTTTATGATGAAAATCAATAGCTAAGCGGGAAAATAAAAATCAATAGAAAGGATTTTAATTTCATAAATCAGAGATGGAAGGGTTTTAACCATTCAAACTGTCATTTTTGTAGTAATATATTAAAATTGTAGGAAGGGGAATTGGAATTTTAGAATCGAAAATAGACTTTTTAGAATTGGGATAAGCTTAAGAAAAGTGTTTCATTTATCTTATTAAAAATTGTTTGATTAATTAATTAATTAGTTTAATCCATAATTAAGTAAAAAATCAAGACTCACCATCTCAAAAGGTGTATAAGAAATATATGAAATAAGTAATTAAAGCTTCTAAATTTCTGTCTTCTTGAAAAAAATTTCAGAAATTATGCCAAATTGCATAACTTCATTCAAAGATTGGTGAATTTGGTGGAAAACATATTTCCCAATTTACAAAAATGGGTTAGTATTCCTCTTAAAATCTGAAACTGATTTTTGAAAGTTTCAATCCCATATTTATTTATCTTACGGATTTTATACAAATTTTAAGTGTTAAAAATTACAAGTTCTCTGTGTTTCCGATTCTTTCACTTTTTTCCTTTTAGTTCTTAGTTCTAATTTCTTTTTAATGTCTAAATTCAAACTAGCTGAAATCTACCGTTTGGAATTAGAGAGAAAAAAATATTTAATTGAAGTAAATATTAGTATATTAATTAGATATTTGAAAATAATGTATTCTTAATTCGCATATCACTTAGTGGTAATTATTAGGTTTTGCTATTTCAGCAGAGAGAATTTTTAACAATTACTCCATTGGTATATAAATGGACAATTGTAAGCAAGATATAATCGTAGGTTCTTGGTATAAAAAGTTATGTCGATTTTTTGGAAATGTAAGATTTCATATTGCATTAGTAATAAAAAGAAATCTTTTGGTCAAAAGTTTTCTAGAATTAAATAGTTACAATCTAATGGAATATTTATTAAGAAAAGACATGCCAACTTTTGAGGAATTTTTTTATATTTTGTAATTGAGATTTAATCAACCAACGAGTAAATATTCTATGGACTATCTTCTACATTCAAACGTAACAAACAAAATATAATGCAACGAAAAATAACTTTTATATTTGTTTCATACTTTTTAACTTCGACGATTTTTTTTATATATGATTACATTAGAACTACTTGGAAAAAGATATAGTTCACAAAATGATTGATCAATTTCATTTAAATGCCAAATAAAATGCTACCGACATTTTGAGATTTATGAATGCCACCTTAAATAGGTGTTAGAGGTTAAAAAGAAAATTTAATGCAATTGAAAAAACTAATTGGAGGAATGATCTGAAATTTCACATACTCCTACAAATTGACTTAATCTCTTTATTTATAGTCAAATCTAAATGTGTTTCTATGAAACTTCTATCCAGATTATATAAAGAAATGTCTGAGATTAAATAGCACGAAGTATCAAAATAAGAAATAATGCAATATAAATTTTAACTCGTATGTGATTAAACAAAACAAAATTAAATTCCTTGCTGTGTTAACAAAAGAATTAATTATTTTATGTCTCAGGCTCAGGGCAGAAGAAGTTTGACGATTCAATCAAGATGCTATGAGGCATCATAGGAATTTTAATTGAAAATGCAAAGAATTTGTTGAAGTGGAAGTTAGAAGTTATTTAATCCTGTCACTTCATTATTTTGCTTCATGCTTCACCTAATACATAAGAGATGAAAATGTATCAAAATCAGAAAATATTTCTTTGTTCAAGTGTGTCTAAGACAGATGTTTAGTAATTAGCTCGTTTAAAAAAGATCTTTAATGATTGTTCATCTCATTTCAGTTGTTTCGGAAGTGATGAGAATTATAAAATCTTAAATTAACAGAATACTTCGTGCAGTTTTAATTTTCGTTTAATGTTTAGAAGACTTATTTTTCAACAAATTATTTTTATTAGGATAATGAAGTGTTTTTGATTTAATGAACTTACTAAAAATCCAATTCATCAAACAGTATTTTTAAGAAAAATCTTTTCTGATTTGTAACTTGTCCTACCTGACATGCATTTAATGACATTTGGTGAAAATTTCAGAACATTTAATAGAAATGTTTACAAAGTTAAATTTCATTGTTTTCTTTTATGAAAATAATCATCTCTTATTCATCTCTTCTCATTCTCTTATTCATCTCTTTCTCATTACAGGATGAAGAGAAGGAGGCCCAAGTGACCGTCCACGCTGCCCCGAGCATCTCCTGCGGATGCTCCTGCTCTCCGTCCTGCCATTCACTGGCCTCCAGCATCAACGACCTGTCCTTTGAGGCCGAACAGCTGGACAGGGCGATACGCGCCAATGACACGCAAGTGGTACGGCGCATGCTAGAGATCCACCACGGAAGCCTCCTCCTAGACAAGTCCAGCGAAGGATCCCAGGACTTCCCTTTCCTCAGGGACCTCTCGCCCTCCTTGGACCACGAACCCCCTCGACCCCCCATCTTCGTCAACGCCCTTCATCTTTCGGTCGAGTGCAACTCCCTGGACGTTGCCAGGCTTCTCTTGAAATATGGCATGGACCCGAATGAAGCGGGAATCCCACCCTCCTCAGTGGAGGTGTGGAGGAGAGGCAGCTGCAACTCTAACAATTTTCTTTCTCCTTGTACCTTCAAATACCCTCCAAGTTCCAAAAAGCATTTGCTTACTTCACGACAGTGCCTCGATTCACAGCTGAGAACAGTTTACATCTCATCTGAAGACAAGAGAGTTTACTACGATGATCACTACACGCGAGAGAACCTGTATGCGCTCGCCCCTTTGTTTCTCGCCGTTGCAGTAGGTAATGCTACCATGGTTCATCTACTTCTCAAATATGGGGCTAACCCCAGGGTGCAAGATGGACATGGTGTCACACCTCTTCACTTGGCAACATGCCAGAACAAGGTTTCGTGGTCTTGCATACGGCTTCTGTTGGAGAGAGGTGCCAAGATCAATATGCCCAACAATCAGGGCGTGTGCCCTCACCAGCTGCTGGACTCGTCGGACTTGAATCTGATGCAAAAGTCGCTGGTGGAGGACGCTTTTAGCTGTTTCTTAGCCCACCCAGTGTCTCGTGTTGAAGGAGAAGAGTCCTTCTTGAGCACAGGGAACAGTTTCAGGAACTATTTTCTCCTGAGAAGGTTCCAGGAGGGTAAAAGTGCCAGCCGACAGTCGTCCAAAGTCAAAGACGTGGATGAGGAAACTTCACATCAAGAATCCCTGCCACGCAATAGTTTAGAAAATAGCTCGCACACCGAGGATGAAGTCTCGGATATGGTGAGATATCTTCAAATTATTCTTCACTATAAATACTGCTTTGTTATATGAAATATCTAATAAGAAACAATTAGTTATGAAGAAATTAATATTTTTTGCTGCAAGTATTATTAAATTCATTAAATTACGAGTTAAAGTATCCATAAAAGTCATTTTCAACTTTTATGCTTAGGCAAATTCAAACAAACATGAAAATTTTGCATTAAAAATGCAATGGAGTCCTAATTGGAGATTTTTGTGAGTAAGTTACATAAATAGCAATATTTATAGGACTAAAAGGCGTACATGCAGTTCCAAAAAATGTGATACCTTTATTCTTTCGTTATTTTATCGCATTGTTCACAAATCAATAGAGGGGTACATGTATTTGCAATTTATAAACTGTTCGATGTTCACTGTTTAAGTATTTATATAAATTAACAAAGTTAATTTCAATAAATAAATAACCCAGTTTATTAATATAATTAATTAATTATCATACCATCACAACTGTCTACTTTTTTATTGCTGTTGAAGTGGTTTATAGGTTATAAATAAACTTTCCGGAATTTGATAAATTCTTTTGCTACCTTTGGGAGTTATAGGGATTTCAAAAATGATGTTTCCAATGCTAAATGGATCCTATAAACTTTTAACAATATCTTGGAAATTATCACATATTTTACACAAAAAATTTCACTGGATGAAAATTAAATCATTTAATAAAAATCCAAAGTAACTGCATAACTAACTAAACCAAACGTAACGTAAACGCGTAAATTTCAAACTTTTTGAATTTTTAATCATAAACATGGGAAGACAAAGTGGATTGTAAAAATTTCCCATGAGGGTGAAATTGATAAAATAAAATATCATAATCCAAAATACTGTACACATGTCTCTAACAGTTTATAAAATATTTACAAGAAAAAATTTTAAAAAATTCTACAGTCAATGGGTAATACCCATTTTGTAAAGGACCATATATTATTTTTATTATATTTTTGTATGATATATCATTTAAATTTATATATCGGCACGATTGTAGATTGCAATAAAATATTTTATTACAATCTACACTTCACATTATTTTAAAGACCGAGCTTTAACGGACTTTATAATATTGCAGTTTTGGCATTAAAAAATTTATTTCCAGATTCGATGATTTTAATTTATTATTAGTTTTGTTTTATTTAGAAAAGAGTTAATGTTTTTATCACTCAAATTATATAAAATTTGATTGAAGAATAGACTGTAGGAATTTTTAAACAATTATTACCTTTTATCAGCATTAGTTGTTTTCAAACAAATGAATTTGAAATCTATGCTGATTTAATCCCTTTCTTACCAACATTAAATGACTAGCATTAAAACGAAGAAATTATTTGAGCTAAATACAAAAAAAATGGAAATTAAGTATGCAATAAATTCATAATATCATATAAAAAAGAGAAAATTATATATTGAGTGGCTTAATGATAACCGCTCATTCTTAAATTTCTTTGCTGATGTGGAGAATGTTTCCAAAATATCAGTAAAATTATTTCCTCAGAGTTATAAAAAAATAAACTCTTTGCAGGTGCATTTATGAAAGAAGAAATTATGGCTTGTAGTTGGAAACATCTTAGAATGAATTAGAGCTAGGCTCGATTCGTTTATTATTCGTAAACCTTGATTATATCAGTCATTACTTTAAGATTAAATATGAGTCACTCTTCTGTCAAACTTATAACAATTCTTTATAGCTTCAATCTTTTTCCTTTTATTTTAATGTGGTTTTTACAAGTATAAATACATAATTTGCTGGTAGTATGACCAATATTGGTATGTAAGGAAAAGACTTAAAGGTATCATTTAGTCTATCAAGAATTTTTGGTCAGCTCACAGTTCTTAATTGTACAATTTTTTGGTAAGCTGACAAAATACGGTTCTATTACATTTCTACGCGTTCCAAAATTTTTAAGTCTCTAATTTCGTTAAAGAGTAATTGCTTTTCAGTACCTAAGAATAGAATGACAGCCACTATCTTCTAAAAGAATTTCAAAATTTAACAAAGATGAATATAAATACAAGTTTGATTATTAAGTCTGTGCAAAATTTCTTCCATCTAGATTTTTTTCATTACGTTAATATGTATTTATATGAAAAATAGATAGGTTTCTTTTATACTATTATTATTTAAATTTCGAATTAAATAAATGATATTGATGCCAAGGTAATATGATACATTTCATCCCACTAATTATTTTCATTTTTTGATTTAACGTCCTTAAAGACAGAGGGGTCTAACTGAAAATGGGATTTTATTTTTCAAGGCTGGAATTATCTGAAGCCTGAAGATTTGCTGAATTCTAGTAGTAATTTATTTTGAAGTCCACTTTCTAAACTGTGTATAACTCATACACTAATAAGTAAAAGAAGTTTCATTCAAATTATTTCCTTACCACAAATAATAAGTTCTTGAAGTTCTTTAATTATCTTCTTCTGCTAATTAACTTTTACTTTTCTAACCTTTTCAATTTCAAAATTTTATAATCATAGTGTGTTTAACAAAATCTATAAATACAAGAGCTGATCCAAAAAAAGTTAACAAGACAACGAAAGTATATTGTATTAAAATAGACACAGGATACAAATGTTATTAAGTGACATATATGCTGGTTTCCTCTCTACATAATCATTCAATCCGCCGAGGCATTTACCACACAGCCAGACCAATTTATTTAACGCGTCTTGGTAATAATTAGGTCCTTGGCTATCAAGTTAGTTCTCAGCACCTTTTTAAACAGCATCGTCTGATATAAAACTTGTTTGGAATAAGTGTTTCTTCAATGCCAGAAAAAAGAACTAGTCAATGGAAGCCAAATCGAAGCTGTATGGGTTAGGGTGGTTCCAAACCTCCCACCTAAATATTTCTAGCAATCTCTTCTCGCTACAAAAGAACGACACCATTTCGCCACTTGTTGTAAACTTCGCGTTTCAACGATTTGTCTGTGAATGAATGTCTGATTCATAGAAATCGCATCACTGCTCGCACTTCTGTGCGAGAATACTTCTCTAGACATTTTGTCATTACTAAAGCTGTTTTAAGTCTCGGTAATAACACTATCTGCTTGAATGATCGGTTTAGACAATTAGTGAGATCGATCTCCATTCTAATTAACTATATTCCCATCCACAATTTCTACTTTCCAAACATTGCTACTTGTAAACTTTTTAGACCACACTTCGTATCTTAATATTTGCTTAGAAAAAAGAATGTAATTGAAATATTGTTGAACTCTATGCAAAACACTTATGTGTATTATTTTTATTATAATAAAATAATCTTAATAAATCTCTTACCCCGTTTAAAAATCTCTTCCCCTGGAAAATAAAATCCTTTCCTTTTAATAAATGCGATACTTTCATTGACTTAAAATACCTTTACGGTATTCCCATCTCATCAATCAGCGATTTTTTTTTCAAATGAGTCAAACAATGTAATTCAATCGCCATGAATGTTTTTGCAAATTAATTCGGTTAGAACGATATAAACTAAAGACGTTAAATAATAAATCGATTTAAAAAGTAATGGAAATACGTTAATATTGAAATAACAAAATATAAAAATTATAGCTTTTAAAATTAGGCTCAAATTAAAGATAAATCTGAATTGAATTTGACTATTCTTCTCTAATTCCAGTAAATGGAAACGAAAAAACATGTTGCTGTTATTTTCTTAATATAAGACTCTCAGAGCGATGACTTGTTTGGGTCAGTTTTCAGTTTACGAAATTAATTTTATTTAATATATATATATATATATATAAAGGATTGATAAAATTATGGGAAATATAAGATTCCACAAAGGATAATTTTCTACATAACATTTGATTAACAGCTTTTATTAACTCTGTTAATCAGTTCGTTGATTGGTATAAGCTTGACTCCTGGAACCATTTCCATTATCAAAAATTTTGTGAAGATAAGATGATAAACAACAAGACTACCAGTGTTTCATTTTCTTCCCGTAACTAACTGTACGTGACTATTGTAATATTCAAAGAATTTGCCCTCCGAAGCGACACCGATCTCGCATCTTTTATTCATTATTGCTTGTTATGTTGTAAATTTCTTTCCATTTCATCTCATCGTATTGTACTTGTTATCTGATGTATAGACAAAAAAATTCTCAGCTTCAGCTTTGTGCTTCCTATTCCATACATTTTGTGAAATCAATCCATTCTTTAGGATTACTGAGCACAACTATAAGCCTTTTAACTTTCTATTCAGAAATTAGCCTTTCACAGCATTGCCTTAATATTGGATCATTTTGGTTTTTATCTAAAAAAATTATAAAAATCTGATATATATGTAGCTGAATAAAACCTATAATCTCCTTCCCTTTCTTTTCGTTTGTACTGAGTTTTCCCAGAGAACATTCCAACAAAGTTTAGGCAAAGCATTTCTTAGTTGTGTCAATGCAAGCTCTGTTTTTAACCTTTTTGCCACGAAAATCTGCCGACTGAAATTTTATATTTGGATGGTTCAAATTTCAAAAAGAATTTGCCCTCAGTTTTTTAATAGCAATTATTTTATGTTTAACAAAATTTCTTGCCTAAATTTGAATGAGCGGATAACTGATGTAATGAAACAAATTTCTTTCAGTAATTGCTGAAAAACAATCCAAGAAAACTTTCTTTGAGGGGTGGGGGGAAGAATTAAGTCATCAAATTTTCTTTCTGGTGTGCTAAAACATATATTGCTATGTATACTGGTTAGTCTACAACCCGACGACCCACCTACCCAAAAGGGTTAAGACCTTGAAGATCACCGAGTCTATTGGTCAGACAAATTAGTTTAAAAGCAAGAAATAAAAGACTTTCTTATAGTTTTCTTATCTATTCCTACTATTAATTCACACTTTTCTTATATATATTTATTTATATTATATCTTGTCCCTATTTTCAATCGTTAGTAAAATACTTTTTATTCATCCACTCAAGTTCAAATACATTTTTTAAACTTGTATTGAGATAGTTTTTTAAAAATATTAATTCATTAATTAAATTTGATTAATTTTTATTACTTTAAATGGAGTTTTGGCAGTTTGTAAGGAAAATTGAAATGAACAGACAATAGCTTAATCTGTAGAATGTAAGGATTTTAGTATTTTTCCCCCTGAAGGTGAAGAATGCGAGTTCATTTCTTGCGAAAATCAATCATTTTTTGATACTTAATAAAGTTTTGATAATTATTTAATAAACTAATTATCAGAAGTAAAGTAACTTAAATAATTTTTTTCTCTGTCGCCCTAAGTAGTAATGAATTAATTTTTTTCATTACATTACTTGTTAATCTATTCATTTATATTTTAAATTTCCAACTTGCCAGATAAATATGCTTACGTAGCTTTTAACATAAATAATTTCCATCTATTCCAATGAAACATTAATTATATAAAAGTGTCAATACTTTTCAATATTTAAAATTAATAAATTTTATCTATTTTCTATCAAACCTTTTCGGATAGATCTTATATCCAGGTTTAACCAATAGGGGTCAAATAAATAAAATTCTACATTAGAAGTAGCTTTTATGTATGATAAATGTTTTTAATCAATAATTTTGAAATAACTAATTTTTTGTAAAAATTCATTAAAATATGCATTTTATATTTAATAACTTCTTATGATTCTCTTATGTCCGTTCAGACTTCCATTGTACTGGCTATATCGTTTTCACATTCCTGTTGAATAATGATTATTATAAAAACTATAATCTTGATAAAAAATGCAGAATTATTAGGAATGGGCATTGTCTTATTTTTCCTGATTTATTGGAACCGAGCTTGTGCATAGAGCTACAATTTGTGTCCCAAAATAGATGCCAAATTTCTTTTATTTAAATTGTTGCGTGTTTGTAGTATCGCGTTTGCATGCATATAAAAGTAGATGCTTAATTTGTGTGCTAAATTTACGTTTATGGAGATTTATTTGTTTTTGCATTTTGTTGTTACCATATTCAACTTGTACCCGAACATCCAGGTAGGTAGATTACCTTTGATTGAATTATATTGAAAATTCAATAAAATCTATAAATTTGTCATTAAGTCTATATCCAAATTATATTCGCATAGAATAAATCGTTTCTGAGTTATCGATGTTCACGGACAGATATAACACCAAAAATGTGTTTATTAGAAATATAAAACAAGGGGATTCGTCAAAATCTTAAATTCGAATGTTTTGAAGGTTACAATACTTTTTTTTCGTACACTCGTTTATTAGAATTTTTTTTACACAATATCTACAACATTTGAATTTTTTTTTTTACACAATATCTGCAAAATTTGAACTTTTTTTACACAATATCTACAAAATTTGAAATTTTTTTTTCGGATATTTGTAAAATGTTTAGAAATTCGGAATTTTAAAATATTTTTCTGGTTTACAAATTTGAATTTTAAATTGTTAAAATTTCCTTTAAAGATTTGAAGTATTTTAAATGGTTTTTCCCATTCAATTTTCAATATTTACGCATTTTTTAAAACAATTTTCAATAATCCTCTAAATGAACTGAAAGAAAAATATATGATTTTTTCATCTTTGCTATTTGTAATCTATAATTTTAAAGATTGATATGCCTAATTTTATTAAGTTGATATTTCTAAATTCACAGAAAAAATTTCAGTTCGTGTCTACGAAATGTGTTTGACTCTTAGCATTTCATGTTAGTCATTATTTCAGGGAAAATAACTAATAAAAGCGTAATTAAAGATTCTTCAAAGTAATATTACCATTAAACTACCTTATATTATTTTTCTCAACAATAACCAAGCATTTTTAAACAATGAGTTTATGATGATAAGGAGTTTACAAACAATGATAATGAGTTTATAAAATTAGGTTTCAAATTCAATTCAACCATAGTCACTTTTCGTACCTACTTCTTAAGGTTCAATCTCTGCGAGTGACCAGTGCAGTTGTGGCGGAATTGGCACTGTACTTCATTATGCTACAGAATGCATCCTAAACAATATGGTATATGAAGAAACCATCACCAAATCATGAACAGGAATGGTTGAAAAGAGCCGTCAGCAACTTCCTTTCTAGTCAAAAAATCCATAGGATAATCGAATTTAGAAGCGATAATAGAGGCCTATTCTTGTCTCCCTGGCTTTCAACATCGTCATACTAGAAAGACTAAAGGGGAAAAAACACCGCAGTCCTCCATCATACATTTCGATCAAACAGGGCTTGTCTTGTTCCCATTAACCAAATTATGTTCCTTCTGATTTTTATAACTGCATCCTCATCTGCTATGTCATTAAAATAAGCGAACACGGAATATTTGTATATTTTCACACATTTTATACCTCGGCATGTTCTTATTTCAAATAATATTTCTCAGTGAAAAATCTTTGTAAACGGTTTCACCTCAATATCATTCCTTATATTTTCGTAAAATCTGTAAATAGTTATTTTTTGTTTTTGTTTTTACTGTAAATATTTTGATACTAAAATAAAATTTTCCTAACATGCCCACCAAACCGTTCAGTGACTAGAATGGTCACAGATACAGGGGTATGAGACGGCTTTCTTTTCTACAACCATAGTCAGTAGAATAGAAATATAGAAATCTGTTTTATTCATTCCATGTTATTAATAATGTAAATAATGTAATAGAACTATATACATGCTGTAAAATAACAGGTTTCTCTGTTAATTTGTGACATTTCCAGATCTATCGAAGTTAAAGTAAAAAATAAATTACTGTTGAAAAAAAAAATTCTCTTTTTCAAAAAATGTTTCAAACTTCCTATTAACACTAAAAGTTAAATGAAAGTATCATACTTAAACGTTGAATAAACAACAAAATTTTCCGAAAAAATGCTTTACTTCTCTTGAAAGTAAAACATTTCGTGAATTAGTAGCAAAAAAATTAAAGTAAAACAGTGAAAAAAGGCTTAACTCTCGATATCATATGATCTTGACAGTCGAAATGATTTCATATTTCGCAAAATGCCAGTCCGATTCTTTTGAAATTTTTAAAGAACTCAGACATAGATACAAAAATAATTTTAAACAAAAAATTCAAAAGTAGACATTTTCATCAATTTTAGGTTGTATTACCAATTATTTATATTATCGGAAATAAGATTTCTTCGTTATCTAACGAAACTTAATCGCCCTTAAAGAAGCCATAAAAGCCGATTTCCCGCAAGAGGATTATTTCATCGTAAATGAAATTTGAATTGATAACTAGCTCAAATTTGGTCAATTTCCAAGTAACTTATTGCATACTATTACGCACTTTTATAAAAATGAATTACAATTGCTAGTACTTATTGTTTCCTGTATAACTTGATGAATATATCTTTAATATGAAAATCGGCTCTACTCTATTATTTTATTTCTTAATTCCAGAACTACACTTATTAACTTGATACTTTATGCACCATTGGTACTTAAAAATACGTTTAAATGATGCAGATATTTTCTTAATATGACTATTTTTCATGGCTGTATTTGACAAAACAGGTAAATCGTATCTCGAACAGCAAGAAGAATATATTAGCTAAAGACATATATTTTTTTAAAAAATTAATTAAGTTATTTTAATTATTTTTAAAAGGTTTATTCCTATTTCCTGGACCCAGTCTACTAAAAATAATTATATAATTATGCAGAAGTAAAATTAAAAATTTGAGGGAAAGAAATTTAATAAATAGATGACTAAAATTAATATTTTTTAGAAACCTAAGAAATGCATTAGCAAACACTTTATTTTATAGACACAAAATGTATAATCTTTAAAATAAAACTTCACCTTCAATTCATGCGAAAATTAGATAATCGAAAAGGAACAATTCTTCAGCTTACTTTAGACATCTTTTCTGACTGGATCCAAAGTGTTTTTAAGCAGAATACTCTTATTTTCTTACCAATCGCACTAAAACTTCTAAACTCAGTTTAACTAACGGCAGTCTATTCACCATTATTTACTACTCAATAATTGCTTTGCAAAGCGATTTGGAAACTTTCACAGTCTTACTTTGAATACTATAGTAAATCAAAGTACGTTTCGATGATTTTAAGTAAAATCCAGGGGCGTTTACAAAAATGTAAAAAATATGTACCTTTCAAGGAAGAAACTACAATCATCGCCGTTCCTGTCTCATTTCCCATTTTACTAGGGCGTCATTTGTCAAGTGAAGGAGCACAGAGAGATGATGGAACATTAAACCCTTGATGTCATAGCACATGCTATTTTTCTTTTTGATACACGAATACAGAAATTGTTTAAGAAGATGATTTTGAAAATCAATATGTTTTGCCAGCACATTTTTCTTAATAACAGGAGTGAGCAGATTATATCTATCTTATTTGAACTTGTTAGTAGACTGTCTGCGAGTTTTTAGTTTCGAACAGAAAATTAAAAATGTCCAATCATATAAGAAAAGCTCTGAAAGCGAAATTAATCATTACGAAGAAATGACACCATTTAAAACTGCGCTTACGTGATAAAATCAACAATGAAATAGGATATTTCTGATGCAAATATTTATAAGGATATTTGAACCATGATCAAATTTAACCCATAAACATAAAAATTATTTTATGGAATCGAGACCCAAATGTGCGATTGGTGAATTCGAAAAGATGACTAACTGTTTGAATGATTTCATAAAAGCAGCGATGTGAACGAAATGAAAATTTGAATGAAAAATATGAAGTTAGCATCTAAGTTGAACAAAAGAAATCCTTCTTCTGAGTAATATGAAGTGATAAATGTTATAAAATGCATTTTGAGTAAAAAATGAATTTTTAATTGGTGATTTCAAAATTCTGATTTTATAAGACTATCTACTACAAGTAACAATTTTCTTGTACTTTTAATGTGCATTATTAACACATTAAAGGCAGAGGATCTTAACGAAAGTATGCTAGGTAACGCCGATCAAATTATAATACTATGACTCCCACCTTTAGTGTGTTAATAGTTTTATTGCAAGATATTTATTTTACCTGCGCCCTTTCAATTGCATTTAACACGTTTTTACTTTCTGAAAAAATAATTTCATCATTCGGAAACATTATGCACATCCGTAGGCGATTGGAAGAATTATAGTAAACGATTATGACTGAGTGGAATGATAATTTAGTCATGCAAAAAGATTTTCATTCAAAGCACTGCATTAACTGCAAAGGAAAAGCGCTAAGAAGGGAAACATATTTTCGAAGGAATGTCTAAACTGAAAAACTATTAAATGCTTCATTCAAATCTTTTTACTCGTGAAAAAACCTGTCCTATCTGTGATCGTAAATTACGTCAGAATCATACTGGATTTTTATAATGAATGATCATATCGAAATCTCATGCGTTTTAAAAGCAAAATGTGTAGTCCTGCTTCGCAGTTTTTCCTTTAAGGTATTTGATTTCATATCTTTTACTTAATTTATGTATATAAGTAATTACATATGAAGTAATTATGTATAATTTTGTAAAATACTTTATTTTCCTTTTATTGATATGTAAGTAATATGATTTGAATCAATATTTGGGTCTCATGTTATTAGACATGCCTTCGAAATTGTATATGTATCATTTATTGTATTATAAGTGTTTAGAAATTGTATATAAAATCATTTTTAGGAAAGAGTTTTATCATTGAATTTAGAATACTTTGAATTGTGCGTGTATTCTATAAATCCATGAAATCAAAATAAAATACATCTTCAGAATCCAGTCATATTAAGAAAATTGTGCTGAAAGTTTTAGTTTCATATGCATCGTTTCTAACCCACTAAGTAGAACCTTTTTATGTACTATAAATTATCATTATTCGAGGTCATGTACTTCAATGATCATATATCGATACTTTGGCTCATGCGCTACAATTAATACAGTAGTAATTCCTCATTACGTTCTTTCAGTAGCAGTTCTATATTAATACTGAAATAATAAACACTTATCATTCAAATATTAATGAATACATAAAAAATAAATTATAAAATATAA
Source organism: Argiope trifasciata (assembly GCA_026543055.1). Lineage (NCBI taxonomy): Eukaryota > Metazoa > Arthropoda > Arachnida > Araneae > Araneidae > Argiope > Argiope trifasciata. The sequence goes on along the minus strand of JAPMOQ010025180.1, from coordinate 1,144,580 downwards.
AAAATTTTGGTTGTCCATTTTAATATATATATATATATATATATATAGCTAATGATACTTTTTCTATCAATATCTAAAAATCCCAATACATCAATTGCTTTGAAAATTTGCAATTTAATCGGTAAAATTATTTCTGCTTTTCTTCTGTTAGTTTTTCAGTTCATTAAAACAAATCTCTGCTCATTTATAATGTATAGAAATTTAGCCAAAATTTGTTGCGACAATTATCTTTAGTCGCAGTCAGTCAAACTTTTAAGTAATTTAAAATTGAAAAAAATATTATCATTTAATGTGTATAGTAAGAATAAGTTAAACATTATTATATTCGTACTAGCATCTTTTTTAATATTAGCTAATTTGTAATATACTAAAAATAATCTTCACACCATGAATCGCATTAAATAAAGTACTATAGATTCTAGAGGGAATTATATAATATTTTAAAGATATTTGGGCTATATTTAAACTTAGAGAGAAATTAAAAGCTGTGTTTGAAAAATATGTTTTATTATCTGGGAAGAGAATTAGTCGTTTAAAATAGATCTTTTAACCGGAAATCATTGTTATACCGATATATTAAAAGGATATTGATTTTTAAACTAAGTTTCCTCTATACCATTTTAAATAAATAAAACTGAACTTTGAACTTGCATTATAAATGAAAATATTGAAATATATGTATATAGGCATGTTTACTATATATATGTCAATAATCCATTATGCAACAGAAGCGAAATTTTAAAAAATCCAAAAAGCTCATCGCAGCATCCTATTGACTTTAGCTTGATGCCAAGACTGGATTGAGTTCTTGTTTCTTGTTTGTTATTATCTTGTCCCTACTATGTTTTTTGGACTTCGCTATTAAATTTAAATTAAATTTCTGATAACATTATTTTGAAAATTGGAGTAATTCCATTTTTAATAATAACCTTTTTAATGAAATATATTATAATAAATTTACAATATTGTAAACATCTATTCAGTTTTTAACAATTATTTTGAATTATTAAATATCAAATGCTGATCTTCCCTTTAGATTCGAAATTTATTCATAGGGTACTTAAAAATTATTAAATTTCTTTAGAAAATTTTTGCTCTCAATCGCAATGCTCTAACAATAAAATGATGAAATAATTTGGGGAATTTATGCGATTTTTTATGATATTATTGCCTAAGATGATAAGATAATAATATAGAAGAATATAAGAAAATCGTATGAATTCATTAGTGCATTATCGTATAAATCAATAGTTGACACGATTATTCTTATTGTGTCAAGTACCGATTATGCCTCATTGTATTAGTGTTGTGTAAATACTCTCAGATAAATCTTTTTTTTCCTATGTCTGTTTCTCTGACTTTCCTGCCCCTGTGACTAATGGCGAATCCCCGATGTAGTAGCCAAAACGCTCCAGGTTCAAAATCTTTGACACAGTTTGAACCTGGAGTTTGATCTAAATATCTCACGGACCTAATGTACACCAAATCTCAAGCTGTGGTGCAAGCGTCCATTCACTGATGTGGTGCAGAATCTTACAAAGGGAGCACCAACACTAGCATCATCCTTGTCATCTTATGAAAATACAAAATTACGAAGTCTATTCCATAGAAACCCTAATGTTGCTATCAGAGGAGTTAATCTAAGTTTCTTTGAAGTACTTTGAATCACTTCATTTTAAATTTAGAAGATGTAATTTGTTTTTGAATAAATATTATACATTTGAATACTCTTTTATATTTACTCTATATAAATTTCAAGAATTTTTGTATTTATTATTATCATTTGCTTTGTACTAAGCTAACTTTAATTTCAGTTAGATTGCACGGATCAAAGACGTTGCAGTAGTACTAAGTCCAAAGGTAGAACTAGAACACCAAGTAAGGATTTTCTTTCTTGAAATATTAAGATTAGGTTTTTTTTCTATTTATTTATTTTTCTGTTTTTCTGCATAAATATCTGTAATATATAAACAAAAAATATTTCCCCTTTGAGAAGGAGCATTGTTCTTAGTTTATAATGGTCTGTGTTTTGTCTTTAGCATAGTTTAACCAGTATTTAAGCTCTAAAGGACAACGCTTTAGCTTTAATAATGGAAATATTGTGATCAAAAACAAAAATGACCTCACCAGCCCATGCATAAATTCTCTGCGTCTTTTGAAATGTAGACAATACAATCATGCCATTGATTCTTCATTACCAGGGGAAATGAGAACCTGCTTATTAACATATCAGCACCCCAATCTCTTGCTCTTTGTGTTCCCTTCTGTGGACTCTCCTATGATTAATGACTGTTAAATGCGAATATATAACGAAATATATCGAAGATTCTCATATTCTGTTGCCTACATTTGCTTTAAACATAAAATTTGTCTTGTTAGATTTGCTATCAAGCTTTCATGGAGCAAAATGTTGGGATTTGTCCAAAGGTTTTTGGAAAGGGAGGAGGAAACATTTATTTATTTGCTTAAGCAAGGTGTATTACATATTTTTTAGGTATAATGCAGTAATACCACTTTTAATAGTTACCCCTCCAGAGAGTAATTAGCACAATTTTGTAATATGGTCGGCGGCTTGTTTTCCTACTGGAAATGGATATAAAACTATCAGATAAATTATTGAAGTTGCTTATTAGACAAATTATAGCATATGTGGATGAAAAGGAGGATAAGAGATACAAACTCAGTCTTTGAGGTACTCTATATTTTGTGAAACTATCTTGGAACCAAATTTCTAAAAATACAATTGAAAATTGCTTTTATAAAGAAGTTTTTCTCAATTCCTCAGTGGAAAGGGATGAACTTGTCTTTCCATTTGATCCCTCAGTAGAAGTTATGTTGGAAGAAACCACTCTTAGGATATAAATAGAAGATTATATCACATAAGATATTATATCATATAAGACTGTCTAACTGTGCAATTAATGAAATTGCTGATTTACCAGAACCAATAACATATATTAATGTGAAGAAATCGAAAATGAAACTTCTATTAAAACTGTTTTTATTCTTTATACAAGGTCGAAAATTCTTTCTTCTTTATTATATAAATTTTCTTCTTCATATAAAATCGGAAAAGAGCTCTGAGTCAGGATTTAAGAAAACGGTCAAATATTCAGTGCATATTTTAAAACTTCATATTAACTGGAGCATAATTATTCATTATATTTTAGCCATTGAGTAAAAAATGTACTGTTATGGATAAATATACAATTATGAAATCTAATTTTGGATGTTTTTGTGTAATTATTTATAAGGACTATTCCATACAATAAAGGCAGTTTTTTCCCATTATTATTAATAAGCCCATATATAACGAGTAAAATTTTCTAGTTTTGTGAATTCGTCAAAGAGAAGCTCGATTGCAATTGAAACTTTTAATGATTGGTAATAAATAATTCTGAATTTTATTTACGTTTGCTTAAATGTTTAAAATATTATAAATATTTTATTGCATCAGAAAAATAATTTTTCTTTGTTCAATCTTATAAAATTTTGAAAATTTAAATGATGGTGTTATCTGTTAATTGAAAAATTGAATATACTAATATTCCAACAATATAATAAAATATTTTCTCGTCCCATATCATAAAATTTCCCTTTCCTCAGATTAATATTAGTGTCAAGTCTCAGTTTTAACTTTGAAAAAAGATAAATCATCCCATACTCATGATATGCATTCATATCTTCAACTCATTTATATATTTATCAGAATAATTCTGACAAAGAATTTTTATCTATATAATTCAACATCAAAGAAAAATCTGCTTAACTTAGTACACGTATGTGCTATTATATACATCCAAGACTGAATAGTAATTACTCGGTTAGATTATCTTATGTTAAATGAATAATTCTAAACCTTTAATAAAATTTACAGTTAATTATATGGAATATGTTACGGGAAAATCTCTCCGGTCTGTGTACGATGAAAACTCTAACAAGCTCAGTAAAGAATAACGATGTTTGTTTTACTCGAAAAAAGGGATAAAGTGTGATTCACTTGCAGAAACCAACGCGTCAGCAACAGTTCTTTTAATTACTGCAACAGAAAAAAATCACTTAAAATCAATACACTCGACTATTCTCATCATGATTCGACTTACTCAATCCTCGTTCAGCATCTGCTTTTTTATTTCCGTAAAAGGGCATTGAATGTTCTTGAACAAATTCCAAAATTCGAGTTCCATTGGAGGTACTGCCAACATTTAAGAGCTTTCGAGAACTTTCATTTTTGTCATCAAAGGGTTGACAACACCTTAAAAGAACTCATTAATCTAACTCAATAATGCGCATCCGCTAAAATATCCGTGAAGGTATTGGGACTCCATATCTTATATTTCTATATACTTACATTTCCATATAGATCATAAGAGTCTAATAAATCATCCGTAGCTCATTGAAAAAAAAAGATGTATTTGAGTGATTAGTATAGGTTAGATGTTGGCAAAAATATTTGACTAAAAATGGAATGGTATTTTAACTAAATGTTGTTACTTAAACATGAGGTAAAAGCTTCTGTCTGTTTGTCTATATTCTGTATCTGTAAACAAACCAGCTTTGTAAACTCTTATTTTATTGATGTTTAACTGCAACCCAATCGTCTTGTAAACAGGATCAATGACTGGCATTTTTATGATCGGTGCGGAAAAGTCATACAGCCATCTGTGAAATTCTTTTTTTTTTATCATGAACTATACAAATTTGTAACAATATGTAACAGAAATGCTTTCAATTTCAAAAGAACTCTCCCTCGATAACTCTCTCCATTACAAAAAATTGTGGTACTGAAGACTTTAAAAATAAATGCTTGAATTGTCTTAATATTCAATTGTGACCCCAATAAAAGTAAATTCTTCTCTTATTCTCAGGTGAACCTTCTGAAACGCGCGTCTCGCGAGCTGAAGTAAATCTTTACGTACTGACCAAGATGGCGAGCAATGATGAATGCCTTCTGCCTTTGCTGACGAATTTTCATTTTCATCTTCCCGCCATCATTGAACTCACTGATAACGTCAGCGGGCAGAGGTTGCACAAACCAACAGCAGTCTTTCTGGAACAACTACTAAAGGTGAAATAACTTTTCTTCCTAGATGCCATTCAGTAGATAAATGCTAATGTCTTTGAAATCTGTATACGCTTTCTTTGAAGTATATGCTTCTTTAGATGTGATACATATATCAGTCTGAAAATAAAATTTTACTTCCGAAAAAAGTCAAAACAATTTAAATTAATGAATAAAAATAAATAATTTGATTAAAATTATAATTTCAAAAATAATCTAATTAAAATTATAATTTAAATAAATAATTTTATTAAATTAATATCAATGATTAAATTATAAACCGAAAAAATTTTAAAATGCTTATTTTGCATGAATTTTGATTATTTTAAATTGCTAAAATCTCTTCAGCTGATAGACATACATGAATCAATTTAATTTTAATGGCCTTTTTCCATTACTGCACACGTATTTTCTATACTTGAGAATAGGAGGTTCAGAATTCGTTGCTATTTACCAGCTGTCAATATGTTATTTTTATGGTAGTAAAAATTTCGAACATGACTCCTGGCGACTTGTCAAACAATCTACTCAACTTATATTTCAATACTAGCATATAAAGACAATGAATTGAAATATAACTATCAAAAATGTTATTTCAAAAGATCACAATGTAAAAAATATGAAGTAATATTTCCTTATAATCAATTTTCCTCTTTTATAACTTCAGGAACTCATCTTGACGGATTGTATGCAATTAGAAAGAGCAAATGCAGAATCTTTCATTTCAGTATTAGTATTAATTTATAGAAACTTCTTCCAAACATTAGCAATTTCTTTCTTAAAAATCAATATAATTGGTAATTAAGTAAAGTCTTTAATGTATTTTTCCTAAATAATCCAATACGTGGATTTTCGGTAACTTCTTACGAATCTATGAAAATAATTTATTGCATCGATGATGGATTACATTGACATAAGGAATTACACTGGCATAATGAAAATCATGATTTAAATGCTTTTATTTTTAGACAACATACCAGAACTTCAAGGCCACCCATCAAACCCACGCCCTCTGCCTTCTTCTGCGAGTAGCCGTTGGCTGCCTGCGCGCGGGCCAGTCCCTGCAATATTCGGGCCTGCTGCTCATCAACAAGGTGATCGACACTCTCGTGGTGCATGCGCTGCCCCTGGACTCAAACGGGGAGACTCCTCGAGTCGACGGACCCTCTAGCATCCTGTCCGGAACCTGCACCCAACTTCTCCTCAATGCCCTCAACAATGGCATAACCCTGCAGAAAAGAGGCGTCGGCATTCGGTTGCACTGCACTCCTAGCCACAGGTGAGAAACCCACGTTTTCAACAGGTCAGCAATGCAACTTGATCCCTTAATTATGCGGGTGGGGGTTGTGCATTGCAGAACTTTATCTGTCAGGTATCAAGATAAAATAGATGTTTTAAATACGAAATGAATGAAATTATTTGTATTTATAGATAATTTTAAGAATTAATAGACATTTTTTACCAATCCAAATGGCCAATAATTGTCGTTCATACATATCATGTCTTATTCTTATCTATCTTTAAATTGTTTGATAAATAAAAGAGAAGAAAGAGTGCATCATCTAATGGCTGGATAATTTTATCTATTATATGGGTAATCCATTATGTATCCATTATATATTATATTTCCTACTATTCATTTGTACTTTTTACTAGCTGTCTTTACTGGCCGATCTGCTCGCTCTGATGATGAATCAGCTTTATTTTAAATAAATTTTGTATAATTCTATGCTTATGGTTGCCTCTAAAATAGTTTTAAGCAATAAATTGTAACGTCATAAAATCCGTTGTGATAGTCATATAAACTATTTTATTTTAATAGCTTTACATCTTTGGTTTTATAGTTTTATTGTTACTCACAAATTATCGAACATGAATCTTCTTGATGGTGTCGAGTCCTAATGGGGAAAGTAAAAAACCAAAATGTCCGGATAATTCAATGCTTTGCCATAAATAGTATTTTTTGGCTTAATATGTCTATACTACGCCATAAAAGAGTAGCCTATACTTAAAAATTCTAAATTTTAAAAATATTTTCATGATCAAGGTATAAAGTAATTTTAGCATAAGATAAAAGTGTATCAAATAGTCGAAAATCGTCTTAACAAAAATTGTAAGGTTCAAAATCTCAAAAAAGACGGAATATGTCAGATGATAAAAAAAAGAGAAACGTTATTTGAAAAGTAAAATTAAATTATCTCAAGCTTTTAGAAGTATATATTATCATGTGCAAATGTGATGTTGTTTTAGTTTAGGCTTTTTGATGCCTCAAAATGCGTAAATAACAAATTGGCGATTTATTGCTTTTGAGGCATCCATTTTTTACTTTTAGGGTATTAGAAAATAATTCAGAAGGTTTAATTCAGAAGAAATAATTTAGCGATTAATCGCTAACTAAATTTACAACTTGACGCAAATTTACGCAATGTTATAGTCTCGTAATTGTTTCAAACCTTCTTAATTTGGTTAATACCTTAAGATAACAATTAATATCTTAATTAATTAAGATAATGACTTAAAAATAATAATGTTCTCACATGATAACTTGAAATTTGTGATCGTAGATTTTTTAAATACCTTTTTATGCACAAAGACATTTAAAGTAATACTATGACATATTTTAAAATTGATCCTTAAAAGAAGACCATGTTTTAGACTTCCTTTTAAAGTTACTTTGTAAAGACGGGCGAAATTGCAATTGCTATTAGGTAATAGCAGGCTTTTCATCGATTATTTTCATAAGGTTACTAGAAAACTAAGGGGGAAATATACTTCGGATTGTAACTTAATGAAGATCGGGTCGTTACTTTTGGACCATACGATAGCAAATAAAACAAAACAATTATTTCTGTTGTACAGTTTAAACAATTTCAACAGGTTATATTTTTAATTCACTAATTTCACTCATTTATATTTGGAAACCAAGACATGAATTTTGTAACGACATAAACTATACAACTGTGCAGTATGAAATTGCATGCCAATAAAAATATTGTTGCACTTTTTAAGCTCTTAATAATTTGAATCACCTAATGAGTTAACTAAAAGCTGAATCCAGTAAATCCCTTTTTTTTACCTCTAGTTAATTACTTTCAAATTTCATTAAAATTTTGATTATTATTTCAGTTAATAGTTAAATATTTATATTTTTTAAAATACGCATTGTTTAACTTTCATTTCTGTTTTATTACCTTCATTTCGAATGTTGTCATTGTTGTTTTAATTTGAAAAGATTTTTTTTAATCCAATGGATCCTTGCTTAAAGTACAATTTTTTATCGGTTCTTTTACTTAACACAAAACCAATTTTTCCATAGGAAATAATGGTAATGTAATATAGAAAAGTGAGATCCATTCCGAAAAAAATTATTTGAATTTACAGTTTATATTACATAATTATAAATTTGAATAGTTTTATTACTTATTTACATGATTATAATATTCGTTATTTATAATATATGATATTTTTTATAACAATAAAATTGTCTACAGCCATTTCTTTAAACTACACTTCAAAATTAAACGAAAATTAGACATAGCATTACTATTACTTGATTAGGATTAAGTTTTTCATCATATGAGGAAGAAGTTTCGTTTACTGTCAGCATCTTCCTTATTTGACTTTCTCTGTATTGATATTTTCACCATCCTGTCCATCAAATGCAAAAGCTCTTCGGTAGTTCCGGCTATTTTCATCAGTTCATCGATGTCGTCGTTATTCATCTTTACCCTCATAAGCCTAACCAAAGACACAATCTTGTCAATTTAAATTTCAGATACTTGCTTGCTTTTTGGAGTTATGTCCCACAATGCTATCTAATTAAGGCTTCTTACATGTAGAGATATTCAAATAGGAGTTCAACACTGGCTAATACCCGAGATTCCCGACAACCAGCATGCGGCATCAAATCTTTTTGAATAACACCTCTTCTTAAGAGATTCTGTCTTTTACATTTATAGAAAGTGCTCATTCAGCGAATGATAAGACTGCAGTATGAAAGTTTTGGGCTACAATGGCAGATTTTCTGAATTTTGTACTACTTCTATTTAGAGATAGTATCATTAATTTAACAAATTAAAAACTTATATTCTTCCCCGTGATCTGGGAGTCCCGGTTCCGAGTCCTGGTTCGGGCATGATTGTTTTCCACCCTGTGTTCTATTTGTGAGGACTGTGAAAGAGCCCTACAATAAAAAGGGGTTACGCAAGCATGTGTGTGAGTTTCATCTTCATATGAGTTAGAAGTCATGTTTCTGTCTTCGGTTGCTCAGGGTCCTGACCCTCAAAAGTTACTACATCCCCTCCTTCCTTTCCCTGGTAACGCGGACACGACATCATCATCATCATTGAAAGCTTATATGAAAAAAAAGCAAATTATAGATAAGATGCAGATTTTTTATACGTAAATCAAACATTGCGAATGAATTATATTCAATATCCTAAATTAAGATTTAAAAAAATTTAACTCTAATTCATTGAAAGTTAATAATTGTACACAAAAAATCATCTCTCCATACTTTCACGATTTCTCTAAGAATTACATTTGTTCCCATCTATCATCACGAAAAAATAAAGTTCGAAATCAAATGTAATTTCATAATTGTTATTATATTTACTGCTCAGATAACAGAGCATATACTGTATTATCTCATATTTACGTTCTGTTTTTAACGTTTCTTTATCGCTTGCGAAACCTTTGTTCCGGGGTCTTTTACTCTATTTTAGTGGTTTCTTGCTGTTTATATTTTTTCAGTTTACATTACTATATCTTTTTTTTAATAAAGACAAAAGAGAGGTAGTACTTATTACGTATTTTCCCTTTTATTGAAAAAACTCCACTTTCATGGATTTAATATTTGTACATGATGTTAAATCTTTATATGTACAAATAATGAAAATAGTGTTGATCATTATAACTCCGAATCGTATCTGACAGTTGGAACTCATAATAAATCAAGAAAACCCTGTACTCGTCTTACTTTAGTTTCTTTTCTACAAATTTGACGTCATTGGTTATTGCCATGGTTTCTTCAGAAAAAAAATGTTGACTCAAAATGCTTGGAAAGAAATCATATAAAGCTCTTAAAATAACTCCATCTAAGCTCTATTTATATAATATGGATAGATTCCAAAATTAATTTTCGTCTTACAGGATAAATAAAATTATATTGATAGGAAAAATTTTCCAAAATGCGATGTTTGCATACTTAAGTTAATAACTTCTTGCATCAAATATTAGCCTTGCAGGCGAGTCGTATTACAATGTGCGTGATCGGATCCTATTACGAAATTTTCAATCAGATGAAAAGTGCTTTTCATTGTTGTCCCCTCTATTTTCATTTCCTTCTGATATCTAAAGAAACTGGGATATTATGAGTAATTAAATAAAAAGTTGAGCAAGGGCTTAAAAGTTCTAAAAACTTATCTCGATAAATATTTCAGCTTATTTATATATTAAAAAATAAATGTTGGAAACTCATTTTGAGATTGTGTTGCTTGTATTTTCTTTGTTCCTTTTCAGGATTCATAAATTAAAATTCCGTAATAAACAAGATTTAAGACACGCATAAGCAAAACATATATTATTTAAAAATAAATACGAAAATCTTACTTTACTAATAATTTTTAACATAAACAGCAAATCCGAAAGAAATGATTTATTTACAAAAGATACGTATTTTCATTATATTAATAGGGACTTCTAGTATACAACCGACCCCTCCTTTCAAGCCACCACTGAACGTAGCAGAATCGATAAGACTTGTTGTGGTCGATTGCATATTAACAGGGGCTTTTGGGGCTCTAGTGGCTGGAAAATTTAAATGTAAAATATACATAAGGTAGAATATTTCGCTGAAACCCCGGGTACATGTGTGTTTGATTAAAGTTAAGTCCCTGCAATGATGTGATATTTGATCATTGCCAGCCGATTTGAAGGCCACTTTGCCATCAGCGCTATGTTCAGAATAAATTTCTTTTTCAAATAATCCACTCATAATTACAAAACGGAACTAAAATCAAATCTCATTTTAATTCATTTGCTTCATAAAAATTAGTAGCCTGGTTTTTGAAAAATTATCATTATGATCTAAGAAAATCATAGACCGGACGTTCAATTACAAAAAATAGAGGTCTAACCGAGCAGCCGTTCTTGCAAAAAAGATGATAACGGTTAATATGATGAAAGTTTAAATTTTAAAAATAGAATGGCTACACGTTGGATTAAAAATTTGTCCAAATATTGCCTAGGGTTCCCTTCTTTGTGATATTGATATTCCTTATGTCAAAATTTATTTTTATAATATTGTTCAGTTTTAACAAAAATAAATAGTTTCAATAAAAAACGTAGTATCTTATTTTTACTAAAGTAATGACTCTATAAAATCGTTGTATTTTAATTATACACTACTTATTAGACTCTTATATACCTTCAAAATCAGGCTTACGAATAGTGTGGATCTAAAAAAATGGTTTTTCTGCTAAATTTCTAGTTATAGCTCCACCTCTGTGAAAGTTTTTATCTGAAATATTCATTAATTAAGGATTAAAATATCTGAAACTAGTAAGATATTCAATTGTTATCAAAAACCAATAATTATACAAAATTTCGGAACTTCATGAAACGAAAAGTAAATGAAAAAAACCTTTTGAAATTCCCATCCATTCCATAAATAAATATAAACCATGATGAATAATGTAAGGGAGTTTTTAAAAAAATTATTTCATTACATACTTCTCTCTCTCTCTCATCAAATTGAGATTTGAAGGTCCTATTAACTTTTTTTAAAGATTTTTTTTTTTCATACAAAAATGATATGCTTTCATGTAAAACGCGAACACTTATCATTTTTGAGTCTGAAACAAAGAAATGCAGGCAGCATTCTATTTGTTGACTGAAACGTAGGTTCTTTGTTTTTAATCACTCGCAGGGGGAAAGGCTGTATTTTCTCGCCGAGTTTCGACAGCTGGTAATACTAAATAAGTGGGAGCGGAGAAGCCTTATATTCACACTTTAAGTACACACCGTTGTCTGTGCATACTCCCTACTAAGTATAGTAGAACGGCACGGCTGCTCTGTTTACGTCTAACCGGTGGAGTCTCCAAAGGTCATTCTTAAAATAGAAACGGAATTTCGAATACTGCCTGAAATCGTCTAATCTTGCTCTTATTTTTTATTTTTTTCTTAAATTTTTAATTTAGATGGTTTGATTTAGAAGTGAATCTTTGAGGCATTTTTCACATAAACTAATTGGTGAATAATATTCATGAATGTTCATGTAACAAGTAATATTAAAAAAGGTCAATGTCTACGTAGGTCAACAAAGAAATTTTTCATATTTTTGTTACTTTTTATTAAATAATTACAATTAATATAAATCTGTATATACATATGACAGAATCACAACATGAAGAGACAAAGGATTTTTTTTCCAATGATCTATCTGCACGCTTCACCTCTGGTGGTATTTATTCCTAAATTTATATCCTGTTTAATATGTAATATAAGAGACATTTTCTCACATATAAAATAAAAATTTACCAATTTATCAGAAATTTATTGATTTTCCCAAGACCTTTACGTGAAAAATATTGAAATCCTTTCATTTTATCGATTGAGCGACTGCTTCTTGATTTCAATTTTCATTACAGTTAAAACTCTATTTAAAGTATTAAAAATCAA
>JAPMOQ010025180.1:1061052-1131438 GCA_026543055.1 Argiope trifasciata | reverse complement strand
AAAAAAATCATAAATTATATAAAATTTAAGGTACTTTTTATTAAAACATTAAAATTTTTCGGAATATAAATACTGTTTTTATAAAAATGCATATAAATATTGCTCAGAACGTACAACATACTGATACAAATTTTTCTTATCAGCTTTTTTTAAAATCGCTAAGTTCAAAGTTCAAATCTTTTTTTTTTTTTTTCAATTTCTTATAGATACCTTAAATCTAATCGTGGGGATCGAAATTTTATTCTTAAATTCTTGTTGAAACATATTATTTTCATGGTTAGAGGACAGTTTGTCCGTCTTTTGTTTAAAAAGTTCGAAAAAATACTTAAAGAAAGTAGAAAAAAGTCCAAATACTTTTGATCACGCAGTGGCTTCAAAGTCACTATGAAAATGATAATTTAATTGTTAGTTACCTTATGTGGTGTTGTTTCTCTTTCCTTATTAAAATACATCAATAAAATCCAGCATTTAAACTAGTGACTCAATTTACGTGTGCAATGTAATTTTATCATTGTCATAGATAAAAATGGTTACAAAAATGAAGTAATTGGAGATATATCATCGAATAAATTGAATAAATTTAATATTTGGAGAAAGGAATTTACTATCAGATTTCAACAAAATCTTCAATGAAATGATAAAAAATGTAAAGTAATAATTATATTAAAAGTAATATAAAAAGTCAGCAAAATTCCTTAACAGAAGAAGAAGAAAAATGATTTTATTTGAAATAACAGTTAAAATAATTCCACATTTATTGTCGTAGTAATTTCAAATGTTACGTAATATTATTTTTAAATGTTTTTTCATTTGGAGAGGGAGGGGAATTAGACAATTAAATTGTATCCTTTGAATTATATTAAATCTGAAGTTGGATAAAAATTATTTTTATGCAGTAACATAATCTGAAAATATTGCATAAAATATTTTTTAATGATTATTTTTATCTATTAAAATTTCGAAAAAAGTGTCATTTCATCTCTATAAAGAATGGCAGAAAAAATCAAAAATTTTCTTAATTTTTAATTAATTAAAATTCTGGTCTTTTTTTGAAATTTCTTCTTGGTGTAAATGCTAACTTTCAAAGTATTTCCCTGCCACATTTGATAACTCTGGGTCTGTGTTTATTGAGAACTATTACTTATATAAATGTATATTTTACTATCATTTGTGAAATAATTAAATGCACAAAATTATAGATTTATGAATTTATTTAATAAAATTAAATTTCTCAAGATTTAATTTTCCTCGCTGACTCATAGTTTTTATTTTACGAAGGGCCCTGAAAAAATAAGATCGAGAGGGGGGGGGGGGGTTGTGTGTATGATGTTTTTGACAAAATATTCAAACATATATTCTGTTATTTTTTTAAATATTATGCGAAGCTTTTGACATTTTAAATTATGAATTAATTTGTTGGCAATTGTTTTTTTTTTTGTTTTGGTAACCTCAATGTTTCTCAAAAAGTCCATTTTAATTCAAAATTTTTTTAGGAAATTTTTTAACTTTCGGTTTTATATGATAATAACGAATTTTCAACTATAAAGTTTTTTAATGAATTTCTCATTTTGCTCTAATCTAATTTTACGTTGTAGTTTGTTTCTTTAATAATAATTATAATAACGATGCAATTTCCGTTCACAACTAGTTATTGAACTATAATGATTGTAATGCTACTTATTCTATATAGCATAATAGTAATGTATGAGAGTAAAATAATCTTAATAATGCAAAGTATAATCTTAGATCCTTAAGCAGCACCAACGGTTGAGATCTTTAATTACAAGCAATATATGGGCGAACAAGAGCCTTCTGGAGGAACTGGCCTATATTTATGTATTGTTGTCTTCATCAGAGCTCTCGATCATCCTTCTTAATGTGTTACTTAAACATACATCACTACAACTTTATATAATATTGATGCTTATTATTGTGCGTCTGGAGAACAGAAATCATAACCTTCATATTCTATCCATGTTTCTAAATTAACCACAAGGCTACATACAGGTGAAGAGATTTTTATGCAACTGTGTACCTGAAACGAACCACGTTTTTAATGTAATCGCTTTCATGACTGCGAATTATATATGTGTGTGTAATTATATAATTAAATATGCAACCAGTAGACAAATTTAACAATAAATCTTTCTCAAAACGTGCATTAGGGAAACATTTGCATTCTGAAAAAACATGTTCAATTCATCTTTGCATAAAAAACTAGGTTTTTAATTTTTTGTCTTTTTTACAGATCAGATTTGTTTTTCATTTCTTTTATTTACCATGTATGCATAAAATATAAAAGTTCTTGAGTTACAATCAAAAAATTTTAAATTTATTAAAATAAAAACAAAAGCAAATTCCACTTTTGCAAAATTTTGTATCGTCTTTCAGTTAGATAGGTTACTTTACAGAAATGCTTCCTCTTTCAAATGTTTACAGAATACAACTTTGAAAAAATGTCTCCATGTGATCAAGTGCCTTTACAAGTTTTTGTACTTTACAAGTCCTTTACCTTATTTTGCCCCTCAAGTGCTTTTATGCTTCGTTATAACTTTGTCGCACAAAGCTAAACTTAAACAATAGCTTGATTTCAGAAAATTAAGAGCAAATAAAACATTCAAATTTAGCAAAAAGTTGAAAGGAAATTCTGTGTTCCTAATATTTATCTAATAATAATAATAATAATAAATATTTATCTAATAATAATATTATTATTAGATAATTATTCCTAATATTTATTTGAAAGAAAATTCTATGTTCCTGATATTTATCTAATAATAATAATAATAAATATTTATCTAACAATAATGTTATTATTACTGGATAATTATTCCTAATATTTATCGAATAATAATGTTTCTAATAATAATAGTTTTATTAAATGAAAATTTCATTATTAGTAAATTTAGTTCGGCTTGTGTATAGTTCTGGATACTTTTATACCTGTTCTACCTAAAAAAGATAAGGCAAAATCTAATTGGATTTTTTTAAAACTTTTTGTAACACTTTTATTTTAAATCGTATATTTAGGGATTCGGTACTACCCTTTTAAGAATTTACTTACTTTTATTGTGATACTCATTTTATTGCGTTTCATAATTATTTACAAAAGTTATCAAAAATGTTACGTGTATATAGAAAACAATTACATTTTGAATGTTCTTAAATGTAAATAAAATAAGTATTTCTCCATTATTTAATTCTATTTGCCCTCTATATTTATGCATCTTAAAGCAGAAAATTGTTATACTATGCAACATAAATGATAAATTATCAAACGTTTCGAGAGATTTTTACCAAAGAAAACAGCAAATTGTTGATTGAAAAGATTTAAGTTTAACTACAATATTATAAATTCCTTTTCAATCATTTTCTATTCCGTTTATAAATTTATTACTGTTCTTGATCTCACGATTTCGGAATAAAATGCCACGGATCAAAAAATAAAATTTCCCGAATTTCATTTTATCATTGAAATTTTGACTATTCGGTAAAAGTTTCTAACTCTTTTATTCAGTAACCTCTTAGATCATGCAATTATTAGAGGAATTGCATCGTTGCCTGGTAGACACTACGTGGAGGTGGGCTACTCTCGTTCCCCATCCAACACTGCTCTACTATCGACTTTTCAATATACATTTGATCAGATGGTGGACATTCATTAACACTTGAGGAAATACAACCTTTCAGTTATGTTCAGTTATGCAGCCTTTCAGTTTCAGTTCTTGATGTTATGGCCCACTCTTAGATGATGACCCTTCAATAACGGCGGCAGGAATGAAAAGCCGCCGTTTTTAGAAAGTCAAAATCAGGATATCAAGAGTCAATATCAATGAAAGAATGTTTTTTCAATGTATCAGTCTTTATTCCCATGATGGGGCAGTGAGTATTCATTCTTTGTTATAGGAGAGAGTCGAGGAAGAGAAAAATGAAAGTATTCAGGAAGTTTGGACGACGAAAAATATTAATTGCTTGGTGTTTCAATATACAGACAGTTTTGCTGTCGTCCAAAGGAAAATTTTGTTAGTGGTTCTAATAAAATTCCGTATGATGAAATAATAAAGAAACTGTTGAGGCCAATAGAAATTTTGCTTTTCCTATGAGTTTTTTTTTCATATACTTTGAATGGCAAATGTATTACATTGAACCATTATATGGTTTAAGATTTGCTTTGATTTTCAAAGCGAAGTACGTTTGAAATACCATGAAGGACTTCTCCTCCGAAGTCATCTCCACTTCAGGTATAATCAACTTGACAGGAAGGTCTTGCCCCCGGCACATTTTGAAAATTATCAGATATTTTACCTCTGGAATAACATTCACATGGAAAAAAACAGTCTGGCCGGTTGGTTAAATCTTTGGAAGATCTTGAAAATAAAAACTGATTGCATTGTGGGAATCGATGCCAGTAAATTTAATATTTTTGATGTCAGGAGGAATAAGGAACTTGCAAGACACCATGCAATTCACTAGTAGCCGCAAAATGGGAAAAACTGAGCAGCCACAGCCATAGTAAAAGTAACCATAATAAAATTCTTAATGATCAGCAAAAAAAAGCAAATTAACCAACTTCTGAGGTTACAATATCTTAAATGATTTCTTACAGAACACCAACAGTTTGTTTCATTGTTTGTTCTATTGCTATATTTTTAATTTTATTTCATATTGTTGACTCTTCAAACATTATATGTGTTATTATAGTCAATAATGTTCGTTACAATGAAAATTTTCATTATTACATTTTAAAAATTGTTAGATTTAACAATGATATCTTTGTTGGGAGGGAAATGTCTTAAATACAAAAAAAGATTACACTTGTGCATTGTTTGTTCTATTGCTATATTTTTGTTATTGTTGGCTATTGAAACATTGTATGTATTATTGTAATCAATAAGGGTCATTATAATGAAAATTTTCATTATTATATTTTAAGAAGTATTACGATTTAACAATGATTTTTGTTGGGACGAGGAATATCTTAAATGCAAAGATTAAACTTATGTATTTCATTAAAATAATGCGGACAATTAATCTCGGAGCTAAATTACTTTTAAATTAAAGAAAAGTTTATTAAGCATAATACAGAAAATATAATTTTTCTAAAAATTTAATGAAAAGAAATAGAATGTATGAAATGAAAATGGCTGAGAGGTTTCAAATCTTTTCACCTTTTGTACCTTATTATAATATTACTCTTAATTTAAATGCAGATGACATGAAAGTTTTTACTTTTAACTTTTTTCTATGTGAAAAGAGAAATTATTGGAATTGTCTAAAATATTTGACTTCAATAGTTTGATAAATCTTCATTTTTAGTTTTTCATTCACATTCTCAGAGTCTAAAAACACTTTTTCTGGCTGACATATGTGAATATTATAATTTTAAAATCTAACAAGGCAGATTAGTAAAATTAAGAAATGATATTTATACCAATATTAAACATATATGAGTACGGAGAAATTATCGTGTTCGTCCGTAATACAAGGGCCGAATCATCGTTTCACAAATTTTTTAATTAAAATTAATTTGTTCAAAAATTCTATAACTCAATGAAAAAATACATAATCCATGAAAACATCAAACACTCCATGAATTCATAATTTGGCCAGTAAGACATATTTCTGAAACGGAAAGCATCATCTAATTAGATTATGAAAAAAGCAAAACTGCTATAAGATTAAAACGTGATAATGGAACTTTGGAAACCTTACATACCATATAAATTTCTTACTATTGTATTACATTCAGGAATGTTTAATCAGAAAATGATTGATACATTACCAAATATTAATAAATCAGTAACCTCTTAACACAGAAAGACTTTTTTTCTCTCTACATATAGCAAAGCTAGTTTTCTTACTTATAATGAGTGTGTAGTCGCAGGTCGTTCAAGGAATTGTAAATATTTTTTCCTAATATAACCTGAACATCATATTAGCCTCTTATAATAATTTCAGCTTCTCAACTGATTTATCTAGGGTTCAAAACTAATATTCAAGAAAAAGTCCTCTAATGCAATTAATGTTAAATCTTTGAAAGAAGAAATTTTATCCGTCTATCTTAGAATAGAAAAAATGGCTACCAGTTTTCATGTCATCCTACTTATCTAACTGATTCAATATTATACAGTCCACCACGAAATAATTTTTGTGTAATTTTTAAAGAAAATGCTAATATTTCAAAAATTAAACTAATCTATTATAACTTAGAAAATATATTTAGGGAATGATTTTTGCATTCTTGTACCTAAAAAATTAAAGGTAATGTATTATAATTGCCAAAATATAAAAACTCTATATTTTAATGAATTTCTAAATTTCAAACCTCCCTGAGTTCGGAAAAAACATATTTTTGAAAGTTGTCTGTGCGTAAACAAAACAACGTAAAAACGCTTTTATCAACGCTTGTAGACTAAGGATATTTACTATATGTGCTTCACACGAAAAGCAACAATGGCGGAACCGAATTTCAGATTCCAGACCCGTACCAACCAAATTCTGTCGTGTTACAATGTTAAATCCGTCTGCGCTAAATATCCTCCAACTAGTGTGGTACGTAAGTTCGAAGAGGGAAGGCCGCCTAGGTGTCGTCAATTTACTCTGACCACGGTTCACAATTATGAGGTCTGTTCTAATATAGTCCTAATATTGCTTTAGAATGGGACGTTAATACAACTAAACTAAACACATAGAAAAATTGTACATCTGTCTGTCCAAGTGCAAGTGAGCACGACATTTATGAAATTTTGAAACATGCTGTTATTGCATTAGTATGCATGCAAACGAAGTATTTCAGAAATACAACATTTTAAATAAGTTAAATTTGGTTTGGCATCTTATTATTAAACTTACAATTAATTGTATTGCTTATTTTGGTTTCTGTCGAAAAAAAAGTCCTAAATATACATAGTTTTCTTGACTTCACTTTAAAAGCAAAAAAGGCTCACATGCAGATTTCTAAAAATAAAAATCTTTGCATTCGTAGTGTTCACAACCTTCGTGAGAGTTTAGAATTATTATACCTTAGAAAGTGTTTGGGTAACACCTTATTAGGAAACATGCGAGAAAATTTCGGAGAGACCACTCCCACTAATTCGTCAAAATATCACAGCTGTTTGTTTTATCTGGTACTTGGCTTTTACTGGCAATCTAAAAATAAGGAATGAGTACTTTGTCAATAATAGCTCTGTAATTAATAAAGCAATATTCTTTCAGTAATAAGTAATGCTTTTTTATGAATTACTTATTACTGAAAAATAGTCCTTAAATAACTTAATAAAATAATAAGAATAAAGAATAAAAATAGTAAAATGAGCGTCATGTCAAGTGTTTTTCATTCGGATCGTTCATTCAAATCAAAGCATTATCGTTTTAAAAGTTTTACTCTTTTCGATTTAGGTGGCATTCGCCTGATCTTTTCTCTTTCAAGAAGTTATTTAGATTTTTTACTATTGCAATTTTGGTATTTAATTTCTCTTTTTAGCAATTTAAGAAGTAAATGAAAGTTTTTGAAAACCTTTTAAACGATAAAAACATATGCAGACAAATTATTTTTAGAGCTATGCACTAAAAGATTATTTAATTTTCTATTGAAGAGAATGAGTTTTATTATTCATTTTTTAATTATTAAGTGGAAATAGCACGGAAATCATCATTATTAGTTTCATTATTTATCTTTATTGCATATTTAATTTACTGAACCACCTGACCAAGAAGCACAGTCAAGCAGTCAGGTATTCATGACTTTAATAGAATTATATAACTTTATAAACTCTGTGAAACCACTTAACTGCTTGATTTTCTTTTCTATCTAATAAGATGTCACCTTCTGTTTGGGGAATGTTATCTTAATTTGATTTAAATAGAATTGCATTGCAGAGTTGATTTACCTACGCATTCGAAATTATTTTAATATTATGAATATTTATTCAATTCCTATTATTACTTCACACTCTCCATATATATATATATAATCTTGTATAAATTTTTAATAGTTAATAAAATAATTTTCATTCATCCACTCAAGTTCCAAATACATTTTTTTCAAACTTGTAGTGGATAACATTTGATGTTAGGGCAATTTTTTTTTTTTGAATATTAATTCATTCATAAAATTTATCGCTCATGCTTTAATTTAGAATTTTAGTTGTTTTGGAATGAAAATTGAAATCAACAGGCCGTTGCTCAATCGATAAAATGCAAGGAGTTCAGTATTTTTCACGTGAAGGTGAAGAAAGGGAATTTAATTCTTGACAAAATAAATTATTTTTTGATAAATAAATTAATTTTTGTTTTATATGGCGTGAAAAATTTTCTTTTGTATAAGCTATTTAGCAGAATATAAATTTAGGAATAAATACCATCGGTGTCGAAGCGTGTAGATATCTGGAAAAAAATTCTTTTTTCACTTAATGTTGTGATTCTGTCATATGTATATAGTACATGTTTATATTAATTGAAACTATTTAATAAAAAGTAAATAAAATAAAATTTATCCTTGTTGACCTAAGTAGGAATTGGCTTTAAGATTTTTACGGACCAGTTTGCGAAGAAGGCCCAGTCAAGTAATCGGGTATACGTGACTTTCCTAGAATTAAGTAACTTTATAAATACTGTTTAAATATCATAGAAAAGCACTTTAATTGCTTTAGGCTCTTGGTTTCTTAATAATAATACATCAACCGCATGCTCAATAGTAAATAGATCACAAGTTAAAATACCAGTTAGAAATAATTTCTTTAAATTTCCCATCAACAATTCGATAAACAGTGCAGAAATTATTCATATAATACTTTATTGATACATTGGAATTCGTAAACAGCATCAATTTTCACTGACAACCACGGAAACCCTATTTACAGTTAGGAAGAGAGATCATATATTACATATTAGATGCATAACATCCTGGGGGGAAATGCCAGCTTTCCAGATAAATTTTCAAATGTCTCACGGCAGCTTTCCTAACAGAATTGAAGTTGAAAGCTCATCTGAGAAGAGCGGGAAAGACAAAACAAAGCCCCTGTGAAACCATAAATGTAAAGCAGCACTTCGTGGAAAAGAAGAGTTACTGAGCAAAATAGGTCTCGGCGGAAACAACTTGCTGTGTAGTTCAAATACTGCCTGAGAATTACAAGTCTGGAGTCGAAAACAAGTGAGACTTCTACCGGGAATTCTAAAATATGAGCTCCATTCTAAATTAAGTCTATTCACTTAAAGCTGTGCTTTTCAGCGAACTGTAAAGAATGAGAACATGAATAAATTTAAGAAAAGATCTGCATCTCTTTCAGTAAGACGGTGAAAAGTTTTGAGCATGAATTTTGCAACCGTGAAAAAATAAAACATGATAAATCTTTTCGGGAAAATTTAATATTGTATTTTAGATTATTGAATAAGACGCATTTCTTACTTTTAAAATTACTCACATTTATTAATTTTATACATTTCTTACTAATATATTAGGTGTTTCTTATGATTAAACTATTTTCATGTCAAAAGAAATGTAAAATAATATAGTTAACGTAAAAGCTAATTTTTTATAAATAATATAAAAATCATACTGTCGTGTGAAACAGTTATTTTTCAATTAAAATTTTAGTTATAAGTTATTAATAATTACTATATAAATATTTCAAATTATTACTTTTTCGTTTACAAAATTATTATTTGGTTTGTAAAATTATTTATTTATTTAGTTTATTAATTCGATTAATCATTTGCTGTTAAATTGCTTTTTTAATATTCTTCCAGTGTTATGAAAATGTGTTATAGTGTATAATAATTGCAGTTCTCAATTTTCTCTCCCGTTTTTCAAAAATAAAAAATAACAACAAATCCCTTGTAAAAATAAAGGTTCCCTGCATTTATTAAGGTACTTATTATATTTTGGAAAGAATATTATAATCTTTGTTTTAATATTCTTCCAATGTTCTGAAAATGCGTTCGGGTAGCTGTTCTTAATGTGTTTTTTTTCTTTTCCAATGATAAAAATTCATGATAAAAAATCGTCTGGATCTATTCTGTTGCCTAATAAATTTTGAAAAAAATAGCAAAAAGATGAGGTGAAATTGTGCAGAAATTTTATATATGTCATTAAAAAAAGAAATTTCATATTTTAAGGTGTTATAAAATGATTTCTTTTGGAATAAATTGGCCGGAAGTTATGATGTAAAATATTGGTTTAATTCTAATTAGTTGAATACTAAATTTAATTAATTTTGAAAAGTGTTTAATATTTTTAAATTATTAATATTTAAAGTTTAGGGTAAAATTTAAAGTTTTTAATATTCACACTTTTTGCAGTGTCTATATACAATAAAAAGAGTTTTCCACGTTCTTAATTTCGTGTCTGTTTTCTTAGTTAGAATTAAATGCCAATACTATGACAATGTAAAACAACAGAGAAAAGAAATATTGATAATTTCCATTCATTTTTAAAAAGATTTCAAGCATTTAATTAATGCTTAAAACATAAAGACTATTTTTTAAACCTTCTTTCTGAACTATCTGTCTGTGTCGTAATTTGCATGATAGAAGAAATTTTCTGAAAATTTCCGGACCTATTGATTTTCATTCCTCTACTACTACTTTACAGAGTCATGACTCGTGATGGATTTCAGTTTCTTTTTCAACAGATCAAAGACGCGATAACCCATTGATGAAATGTCAGGAGTTAATTAGAACTATTCAACATCTTCTGTAGGTATTGGATATATACCTATTTAAAAAGAATGTATTAAATAGATGCATTAAATATACATGCAATGCCTACAACATTTTTTTCGAGGAATTCAAAGTACTTTTCGGGGTGTAAATTATTGTTCTGTCTTGATGATGCTCTCAGTCTATAGTGATTAAAATTCATTGGTATAAAGAAATGATTTTTTTTCTATGAATATCGGGCATAAAACTTTCTTTTGATTGTACATTGAGTTGATTTAAATATTTCTTCTTATTTTTAATTTACTAGCATAAGGAAACATTTAGACAATCGTGCATCGCTTACTGAATCCTTCTTTAGATTCACGAAACCAGATCTGTGCATTTTTTCTTTTCGTTTTCGTTATAATCATTTAGATTATCCTTAGGTGCTCCATGAGGTGTCACAAAGTACTTACATTTAAATAGTTTTCTTACAGGAATCTACAAACTGCCTCTGATCTAAGCAAATCCGATAATGTTTATAAGCTTTTTTAAGTTATAAATCTTGGCTCATTATTTTATTTATATTGCTATAGAATTTGTAATTGCTTTTCGCACTGGCATTTCTCTTTCATTTCTAAGATTTCGCTTCAGAAATATTTGAAACAGTACATAATTTTTTGAATATCACGATATTCGTTTAGAGTTTTCTTTCCATGCAAAAGCAATGGTATGATTACTTTTCTTTTTCTGATTAATAATGTCCATTCTTCTGTACTAGGAAATATTAATATCATGCATTTTACCGCTTTTTTAAACTTTAGAACAGATTTATTTCGTCTTCGAAATCGCAAGAACATATCCTTCCATGACTTGTTTACACTTCGAAAGAACAATAGTAGCAGATACTTTTTCTCATTTAAAATAATTAGCGACTCTCAGAATTTTCTTTTTCTAAATTTTTTAAAAATTTTATTGAAATCATTCCAAGAAATTTGTAAATATTCTTAGTAATATATGGCAATTAATATGCAATTTTAAATAAATAATTATCGATTTTAAATAAAAAACAACTGAAATTTAGTAATAATAATTTAAATATATTTTTAATTATAAGAATTTAGGAGAATGAATTTTATTCTAATTAAAAAATAACTGTGGAATTACTAAATGATTTTATTACTTATGTTACTTTCAAAAGATTAAGGATAAGAATCATGAAGATTTCATTACAAAGTTTCCAAGTTAAACTAATTCTCAATTATCGCTAATATTTGATACATTTTATTTCAGAAAATTTGAGTAAAGACAAACATAATTAACCTTTCTGGGTAAATAAACTAATCTGCCTGTTAATTTGAATTTCTTGATAATTTAGATATACTAAGAAAAAATACCTCAACGTTATCTACACATAAAGTTCTCGGCTCTTGTGCTTTTTGACAATGTGCTATATCGAACAAGCGGAAAGAAGTTTTAAAGATAAAGAATAATACACATACAAATAAAAGAAATACTTTTGTGTTTACTACGCTGTGAAGAAGAAAACATCTGTTTGTATCAGGCTTGGGAGAAATTCTTTTAGGAAAAGTAACATCGCCCCTATACTGAATACATGAAGTTAGGAAGCGTTTTTCCTGCTCTCATTTACATTTAGCAGCTCGAGAACTCCGTTTTTCCAAACTCTGATCATTTCTATTCACGTGAGCAGAATAATGTATCTAAATAAAATGGAGAGATGTAACCTTTTCTGGAAGTATTCATGTGCGGCGATGATATGAGGCACTCTCTTTTACAACTGAAGTTACTTTGAAAAACTGCTGCATGTCGGGAAATTTAGTTTTCCTATTTCGCCAGCATTTTGAATCTCCGATTTTAGGAAATGCATTTTACAAATAAGGGTCACAAATATCATTTTGCTCAATAATGGTATTTGTTGAATATATATCTTTAAATGACAATTTTTAACTTCAAATTATTTTTTATTTAAATCCTGTGCCTTCTTTTCCAGTTGAAAAATAAAATTGAATGCTGTTTCTGTTTTGCAAATATTTTAGTTTAATGCTATTTAAATTATATATATATGTGATATACAGGATATTCCAAAAAAGTGGAACGGGTATTTGTTTTTTGTATTTTTATGCAAGTGATAGAGAAATTTATATTTGTTTTTATTTTACAGTAAAACTTGTGATCACAAATTTCCAAAATTCTCAGTTATAAATTTTCAGGGTAATCATTTTAAGTTTAGGAGAAATTTTTTGTACCTGTTAGTGCCTTTTAAAAAACGTGGTACATTAAATTTATTTCATTAAAACTATTCTTTTCTTCTTTTTAGTATCGAATGTATGAAATTACAGTAGATTTTGAGCTATATTTTCGACGAGCTTAAGATTTGCGTAACGCCATTTAATAGTAATAAAATTTTTTATTGATTGGGAAATTTTTACCGAATAAACAAACAGACAAATTAGAAAGCATATCATCTAGTTAACTATCTTTTAATCACCAAGTTACAAGCTCATCAAGAAGTTTATGAGGGACTATAAAATTTCCATAGTACAGACAAACAGGCAAGTAGAAATCAAGGCTAAGTTAAATAAAATGAATGAAATTACTTCTGTGCAATTTTAAGTCCCTATCATCATATAATTTTCCCAAATCATTTGCTTTTGAATTGCAATACCTTTATGCACATACATAGCAATAGACTATTTCAATATTTAAGAAGAAATTTTGTTTCTTTTTGAATATGATAAAGTAAAGCAAAGTTGAAGTTGTAGACTTAAATACAATTTTTTTTAGCAGAGCGTGAATTGTACGAATACAAGAAGTAACAAAAATAGTTTAATCTATAAAAAAAAATAGTTCAGCTGCTTAAACATCTTTATGTGGTTAAGTTTTTGTATGATACTTTACTTTTTCATTATGCCAGTTGATGCTTGGAAATCAGATTTTTGAAAGAGCTCTGACGTATACCGGCAGTACTTTCGTTTTTGAACTCAATTCAGGCAAACTCTTGTCAGTGCTTTTAATCAGCTGTACTATTTGGAGTTGAAGGCCTTCAGAATAAACATGGAATGGAATTCAGTCTAAATAATAAAAAAATTACAATTTGAAGTTGTTCTTAAGTTGTTGAATCGTTTTTTCAAAAAGGAGTAAAACTTTGAGCACCAGTGTATAGATCAGCTTTCTAGGCAAAGAGAACTCCTAGGCAACAAAAAATCTTGTTAAAACATAAAAAACTCTTCAACATCATTCGTTGTCAGAAAATTCGAAATTATTAGAACCTGAATGAAATTTATGAAATCCCTTTACGAAGTTTATTTAAATAATATAAAACCGATGTCGTATTTCAACACAATGTTACCATAACTAAAAATGAACAGATAATAAAGTGCTAGACAAATTTGAAATGAAAATTTTACCACCAGAAATAGTTTTTTTTAATTGAAAGCCTTGTTACTAGTCATTAATAAATAATGAAGTGGAAGTTTTCCTTAGAAACCTTATTTTTATTCTTGCACACTTAACTAGTCTGGTGCAATTTTAATGTAAAATGTAAGTTATAAAAAATAAATACTTAAAATTATCCCTTTTGTGCATTTTTTTTTCAAAATTTTATTATGTTTAAAAAGCAACACAAAATAAATTCTATTTTGCTTTAAGAGCAGTTTTGTATGTTTAGAAGCAATACTCTGGAAAAAACAAAACCTGATTATTCACATCCTTTATTAAAAATACACTTCAAAATTTTATCTTGAAATAAAACACATACTTTAAGAAAGTAGCGATAAGAAAATGCAGAAGATTATCTGTCAAAACAGCAGAAACTAAAAGCGATTCCATCATTCATTAATGAATTTAAAGACCCAATACAAGCCCGGCGAAGTCAATAAGCAAGCGGCTGATTCTCTTTTTCTTCAAAGTTTTTTTTTCTCCAGAAAGAGGATTCATCAGTATTATTTCCGGCACGATCCATATTACCCAGAAGTATTGATGAACTCACGGAGCTAGAAATAACTTCTGCCGCTGCCGCCACTAATATACGGAATCATTATTATAGGTATATATATTTTTCACATTCCCTCTTATTCCAGATGCGATGCCACTCCCTATCGAGAAATATCAGTTTTCCAGTTCCAGAAAATAGCTTTTGTTTCTGGGTTTGGAGGGGAAAATGTTTTTTTGAATGTCATGGTAACATGCAACAAGAATAGATTGTTGTTTACGTCCATATAAATGTGTTTTTCTGCTATGCTGAATGAAATCTTTTTTTCATTCCTGTTTCAAATACAACCATAACATGTTGTTGCTACGTCAGTTTCTTATGATGGCTTCGAAGGAAAAGGATTACCCTAAATAATAATAATCATCATTATATACAAATAAGAATTTAATTCAAAAATTTATTTGCATTTAAAATTCTAAATTGTGTTTAAAGAAATTTAGTACCATATTGAATTTTACAAATCAGATTTTGAGTGAATCTATTGCAATGATTTTGTAAAATATTGTTCACGCACTAATTCGTATTTTGGATTTCAACTGCATTGCAAAGTACACGGAATTTCAAAAGGATTACTCAGGCCATAATTTTCCTTCATAAGCTGTAAGTTCCTTGCAAACAATTGTATAAAGAGAAATTTGAGTCAATTGAAGAAGAAAACAAGGGTACTGCTATATTTAGCAATTGTGTGGAATGTTATGAACTTGCTTCAATGCATAATATTCAAACTAACACTGCTTATCATATGAAGCAGTACGAAAATGCATCACATGATAATGAAATAGACTGCAGCTTTTATATTAAGCGGGGCTTCGGCGTACCCCCTTGAAATGAAGACACAAAAAGTAATATTAAACGACTTAGATGGTAGAAATATATAATTGTTAATTGTATGTTGTTCATACGATTCAATCTTTCATCAAATCCTTTTTTCCTATTATTGTGTATAAGTAAATTATAACCATAGCCGCTTTTGGTCATTAATTTTTTCGCAAAAATTATTAACTTTTTAAATGACTAATTCAAAATAGTTAAGTCATAGTTTCAATCCAGAAGCAAAGAAAAGTAAGAAATTTAAGAAAGTAAGATTTTGACTTACCATTGTTCAAAATTTGATGTCTTTTCTTTTGTGATACTAATTTATCTCCAAAATCTCAATATTCTGGGATTTTCGGGGCACGAAGGGTCAATTTCTTGACGAAAGTCAGACCCTTCACAGACAAAATCCCTGGTTTGAATCCCTGTCTGAGGGTGACCCTGGAGAAAGTCCTCAGACCGGATTCTTTATTAATTTTTGATTAATAGGCAATAATTGTTTCAATCGTACTAACATTTATTCTAAAGTTATTAAGTCATAGTTCAGATCCATCTAGAGATCGTTAGGCTCATTTCACTGTTTACTTAATTTTATGTTTGATCCCTACTTCTTTTATATCGTGCTTCATTTGATTTAATAAAATACCGACCCTTTCTAAATATTTCTAATAAAATTTTACAATCCATTATTTAGCAAAACATCAAATCAAAGACAGGTGTTAAAGTATTCAATTTAATGTAGCAGTTTGAAACATTCATATAATGATGTGTTTACATTTTACTGTTATCATTCAACAATAAATAATAAGAACGATTTTTATGCCACGTACATTAGCATTTTATATATAAAATGTGCGCCATAAATTCATGCTAGCTTCAAAAAGTTAAAATAAAGAAAAGTAATCCTTGAAAAAATTGTGGTTGCAGTACATCCAAACAGCTTTTGGATTGTTTCTTCATTAAAAATGTTTAAAAAATGACCTATAGATGGTGTTCACGTGCCAAACTGAGATGGTTTCTGCATATTAGGGAAATAGAGCACTGTGACAAAAAAAAAGCGCTTTTTATTTTAAAACAAAACATGCTGAAGATAACTATCTCAAGGTATTAGGAGTGAATCGTAATTCCGCTTATTATAGTTAAGAGTTGCATTCCGGTTTCGATATTACGAAGATTCATTTAAAGGCATCTTTCACTTCCACTTAAGTGGCTGGAGAGTCCAAGTGAATATGCAACCAAACTTCTGCTGGAGTAAAATCTGGCAATGGTGAGGGTCAGTTAATCTTATAGTGAGCTTAATGTTAATGTGAGCTTATTACTCTGTTTTCAATGAATGTGTCTAAAAGGATTATCTTGACACAACGAGTAATGTGGGACGCGGCACCATGAAGGTGACGGGAGGAAACGGATGTATTTGCGGCAAAGCAGACAAAACGTGGTCTCACATAAATCGTCTCAGTTTGAAGTGAGAGTGCCATCTATAAATGACTTTTTGAATCACTTTAATGCCCCCAAAAAAAAATAATTCAAACACTTCTTTAACATATTTCCGCAAACTGCATTTTTTTTTGAGCATTACATTTTTTATAATGAGTTTAAGAAATTTGCAGAAATTTATAGTTCGCCCTGTATAGATGTAATCAATAAAGTTCTTCTGAATTACCCTTCTATTTTAGGAAAGAAATCATGATTCATGGGATTTTTGAAATATTGACTAAATTTATTTGAGATTTACAACATTAACCTCATACAAAATTATCCTTGTTTAACCTTCCCTTAACTGAAACTCGCATATCCACGATATGAAAAAGCTCTCGTTGTAAAATATTTTAGAATGAATGCATTTTCATCATATTTGTGTTCTTTGATGCTGAATATTTTCTATCAGGCTCTTATAAAGTTTTGTACCAGGGATTACGTATTTCCCAATTCTTAAACTATCATTTTCAGTTATTTAAATTAAACTTATTAATTTCATTAATTTATTTCATTTAACGAAACAGGATAGGAAGCGCGTAACTATAGAGGCAATAGTAAACTGGTAGAGGCAGCGCGATACGTATTTTTTGCCATGATGTAATGCCTTTTAAAACTACGTTCTTACATAAATTGGTTTTTTTAAATATATGATTATTTTATGCTACTTTCAACAAATTGTAACTAAAAAGCAAAGATTCACATGATACAGTTTTTCAACTTTAAACGATGAGCTTTTTAATGAACTATTTATAATCTCTGAAGAAGAGTAACTTCTTGCAAATAGCTTTACGTCACGAAACAACTTCCGTCGTCATGCATAACAAAGTACTAAATAAATAAGAAAAGTTATAAAAAAAAATGTAATTGAAAATGCGCAACAATGGTAATAAATTTAAAAACAAGCATAAAAACTAATTAATATCAAGAAAGCAGAGTGAATTATTAATGAGAAGGAGGAACATACTAAAACATTCATTTTTTCACTTTTAATTCCTATATTTTGTTATTTTACTTTTTCAAGTCCAAATGCAACTGCGCGTTGCATCATTTAAACGCGAAAAATTATTGGCGTATTAAATCAATTTCATTTTTTCTTTTAAATTAATCATTTTTATTTTAAACTTACTTTAAATAGTTGAATCAAGCGATTTCTGGATATTAAAAAAGCTGATTCACAGATCAATGTTTCTTTAAAATCATTTTAATAAATGTGGCTGTACGTCTTTTTAGGAACGTTTCCGGAAATTCATTCATCTTCCACCGCACAATAAAGGCTTTGATCCCTAGAATTGCATAAAGAGCTCTCAGATATTTATTTACACAATTCATTGTGGATGGCATTCGGAATTAGCTTAGTTTAAGAGAAGCAGCTTTGTGATTCCCGCATTCTTTTGGAATTCTCGTAATCTCATTATGAATGAAAGAGGGGAAGTTTTTAATCTTATTCACTGTTTTGTGCTATTATGGTGAATCTTTCGAGACATCGAGGATTTTTGAGGATATTAACACTGATATCGTTCTCACTGCAAAATAATGAATATTTTAGTGACAATGGAAGACTAAGTTTGCTTTAATACTTATGCAATTACACAATAAAACGAATTCACGTGCACATATTGCTGTCATATGAATGTCATCTAATTATATACAGTCTTCTTCTGTGCTATGAAGTTCTTTTTTATCAAGAGACTAAGCAGTAAATAACAAAAATAAATTTTGAGGACGTTTTGCATGTATCTAATGAACATGAATTGTTTGCAAATTAAGTATACAAAAAGTAAGGAGATACAGCTTCAGTTTTGAAAAATATTCGTGGCAGTACTTATTGTCGAAGTTGACAATTCCAATTAAACTGCAGGGGACAGCCAAGTGAAGTATTTTTAGTCGTCTTTTCATTTCAGTGTAACTAGAAAATATTCGATCGTCTGGTAAAAACAAGAAACATTTCTTTTTCATTTTCTCATATACGGAGCATGTAGAAAGAATAGCTGTCGTAAAAAAAACCTGAACTCGAGACTTGGGCGCATCTCCATATTTTAGACTTCCTTGAAGTTGAAGGTGAACATAAGGTCTGTCTTTCTGTTTGTGACAAAGATAAAACTGTTTAGCTCTAGACGATGAAATTCGGTATATGGTCTTAGCAACAAATTTGTAGACTTTTATCAAACTATGAACAAAATCTATTTAGTGGTAGCCTAACCTGCTAATAGAACTAGATGGATAAAATCCGGCAAACGAATTTAATATATATAATATAAACATCTATCAAATGTTGTGTCTGTATGTTGAGAAATATGCAAGCGCAATAACTCTAAACCGCATTGAATTAAATGCATCAAATTTGGTATGTAATTTTGGGAGAATAGTTTAATTTTATATCAAATTTTAGTTTCAATCTACTGGAAAATCTGAATATAAAACATAAATTCGATTCCTGAATTCTATTAATGCAAAGTCAAGGATTATTCGTGAAAACCCTCATTAAAAACTCCATTATAGATTCAGTCAAAAAACTTGATTCATGCCAAGTGTTAAAATATGCTAATTATTTTATGCTATTGCCCTGCAACGTACCCCATTTAAATTATAATTAGGGAATATAGGAGAAAGTTTTGGGGAGATGTCTGCCCCTGGTTCATTATAGAAGAATATCGTTATGAAAGAGTTCTTTCAACTATTTATTTCTGGAGCTTATAATTAACCATTGTGAAGAGAACTGTTTATTGAATTTTAAAGCAGACTACTGTAATTTTTAAAGAAAAATAGAAAAATAACAATAAATTTTAGATTCATGGTTTTATAAAAGGATATAATGCTTCTAAGATTATATGTAAGGAATGAATGTTTAATATAATGTGTATACAATTTCCGACGCGTTTTTAATTAAGTAACATTTGATGAAATGGAGAACCAAAATCGTAATAAATCTAAATAACAACACGTTTCTCAAATTTTAATCTTTTTATTGTAATATATGTTTGGTAAGAAAATGCCAAATAAACACCAATTTTCTCTTTCATGTAAAGTCTTAACTCAAAACTATATCCAATAAGATTGTTTTCAGCTGCCATGTAAATAAAATTTCATTATTTACACAGGCATTAATTACATTATTTATTCAGACACAGAGTAAATACTAATTTAAAATTACAAAATAGATATTGAATCAAAAAAAAGAAAAAAAATACGCAAATAATTTTAGTTTGAACAAAATTTTGATAAAATATCTCTTACTCAAAGGGTGTATCAGAAGTAAATGAAAAAAATTATATTAACTTTTATAGCGTACATTCTTTGATTTTGAATTTCCTTAAAAAGAAAGTTTAACATGTATTCACGCAACAAAAATCTCATTTACAAATTCACGCTTTTTTTACAAACTTCTAAATGTAATCAAACTAGAGCTCTAGTAAATATTTTTTCCAGTGAAATAAAATTGCACTTTTAAGCCCCTCCACCCCTTCTCTCTTGCGCGCTCTCTCTTTTTAGTTCTACAAAGTTGCGTCAGTGTTTTGTTTTCTTTTATTCCACCTTGACACGTGAACACGACATGTGGTATAAAACTGAATTAAAGAAAAGCATGCAACCAATTTTCTTTTATATTTCTCTCTTCTCGAAGTGATTCCCGAACAAAAAAAAAAGATGTGGATTTTTATCAAATAATCATTTATGGGTATCATTTTTTTAACTGCGATCATGTTGGTGTTTACAAATCGTTCTCTCCGTTCTTTCTGAGAATTCTATGAACACTCAACACTAGTCCATACGCTCTAAGACATTTTAAAGGTCAAAATAACAACTTAAATCCTTTTTTGTAAGCATTTGAGTTAGAAACTATTGCGTTTTACGGCGTATATCTTCATCTAACTTTATTGTGTTTCCGTTGATTTTTAATTCCCATAAATTTCTGGATTTACTTTTAAAGGCTATCCCCTCATACCACAAATTAATATCTCATTTTTTTTTTTACTTTCTCGTATGTGAAGTGTAGAGAAAGTGTATAATGATTTTTTTTCTATTGTAATATAATACTCGGTTGTATAGTCTATGACGTATGAAAACTGCAAAATTCATGCATTTTGAAAATTTAAATAAAAACTTGATGAAATTATTGAAATATATAACACAAATCATTATTTTTCGCTATCGTATGGGCCAAAAGCAACAAATTAATTTTCTCGTTTGCATCGAATAGAGAAAGTATAGTACTAGGCGAAAAAATTCGAATTCAAGGTTTTGATAAATCTCCTCATATCAAACTAACCTCAATTCGAAGAAAACCTTTTTAAACTATGTCTCTCTCTCTCTCTGTCTTTTTGTGACAAAGATAACTCAATAACTGGCTTTCATCAAGACGGATGATATTATATATATGATCTCTATAAAAAATTTGTAGATTTCTGTCAAATTATTTAGAGGAAGACTATCTGTCCAACTGTTCTAATGTAAGTTAAAAAGACACAAAATAAAAAGAGCTAAATAGATAAAATTCGGTATAATATTTGCTTTATGCTTGATTAAAGATGCTTTTTGGATGATGCCGTTTTGGAAATCAAATTTGCAGCTCAAAGCACCAAGTGGTTGAAATACTGTCAATCTATACCTCCAAAAGCATTCAAATGCAATGACTTAATTACATCAAATTTGATATGTGATTATGTGACTACAGCTGTAAAGGCGTTTAACATTGATTTCAATATCTTGGCAAAGCAGGCACCTAAAACACAAATTCACTATTATTAGAAAGTATGAGAGAAAGTTTTGGGGAGACCACTTACGTTGGTTTATTATATAAGATTTATTTTGTTACTTGCATAAAAAAAATTTATAAAATTTGTTAAAGGGATTATAGGAAAATTGAATCATAGTACATAGAGTGCATTAATATGAAAAAATCAGGGAGACATACTATTCATTTTGTTTAAATTCCGCTTTGGAATTTATATTTATTGAAGAAATAACATATTTCGCTTTCCCATACTTTTTATTTCCATTTTCAAAAACAAAAACTGGCGTATTTCTTTTCCCCAAAAATTTCCATTCCCTGATACCATTTACGGAAGTCAGTTTTAAGTTGTGGTGATATGCAGTGAGAAAAGATATCGACCATTTTAACGAGATTTCAAGTCGTCCTCTTACCAAATTATTTGCATTTTTAGTTTGCTGACTTAACATTTTGTTTCTCATCTTTATTTAGTTTAAAGAATTTCCTGTTATGAAGCTTTGAAAATGAATTTATAAACAGAAATATATAAACAAAGCACTTTGGATCGTCTCAGCTTATCTGAAATTTATACCCAAGATGTGGCGAAAGCCCTTTTTTGTAGCAATTCTCTTTTTATATGCGAGATATTCTACAAAATACTCTTGTTTATACAATGTTCAAATTTTTTCTGTTTGAGAAACTGCTTTTTAAAATATTTGAAATAGATGGAAATGTATTTTCAGTACTGTTTTATTATATTTTGCTTCATAACCTTTTTTTTACTGTGAAATTTTTTTCTTGTTCCATACAAATATGCTTTAAACTCAGAATATTTTTAAATATTTTCATTGTATAAGGTAAAACATTTTCAACAAAAAATAACTAAACAAATAATAAAGTCCTAGGATATTTTATTCTAAAAGCTGAATCCTCAAATTATATTAATTTACAATGATATGCAATAGAATCAGATACATCCAAATATCCATTAGCTTAATCTTATCCTAATATATATATATATATATATATATATATATATAATATCTGTTTCTCCATATCTAATGTCTGTAACTGTAACTGTTATAGGTTGCTCTTTCATAAATGCACAAAGTCGAGAATCTTATTTCAATTCTTCGTTTAAAAATGCAAGGGTACTTTATAAATTATGCATATAAATAACTAATAACGTGCTAAGAATTATATTTTGCTTATATGATGATGAATCAAAAACTGTATTTGCAAAAAAATAAAAAAGTAGATCATTTTTCCTTTGACTTCCTTGTCAAGACAGAGTTCCATTTGAATAATAAATCATTGAATAATTTTACAAAATAATGATTGAAAAATTCACTCGCCAATAAGTACGATATCTTTAAAATTAGGGAAATATTCTAAATCAATAATTCCATAAGCAACAGATTATCCTTGTGATCCACGCATCTAACTTTCATTTTTCATTTGATAAGCATAATCTTCATTTTTATTTTTTCGTCTCTTTATTTAAATTTTAGTATGTGCATAAATTTCTTTTCCCTTTTTTACTATTAGATAACTGGCTATAACTGACTGATAATTTTTTAATTTTCGAAATTGTTTATTGAAGCTTCGGGTTTGTTTGTTTAATAAGTATAATATAATATTTTTATCTAAAGTTTTTTAAATATCATACTTTGCTTCGTTTCTAGTATTATATTATGTAAACATTATTTGTGTTTATTTTATTTATTTATTTATTCCTTCTTTATTGCGAAAGGAAGATAGGAACAAAGAAACATTTTATCAAGTTTGTTGCATAATTATTTACATTATTTTAAGCTCTATTAAACATACATTTCCAATTACCAAGTTTCTTAAATAAGGTGGAAGTTGTACGATAACACTTTAGCTTCGGAGGAGATTGATCAAAAAAGTTGAAAATTTGCATTTTCATTTTATGTACCCTCTTAAAATGTCAATTATTAAATAGTTTTATTTATATTCAATGTTTCAAGTTTCTACCTACACAATTTACAGAAATTTGTTAATTCAAAAGGAGATATTTATTTTAGAATGGTAGATTTATTCGATACAGAAAATCTGTTACATGCAATTATTTGTGATTCGTGCATAATCCAATTACCATTACTTGAAAGCAATTCGCTAATCACACATAATGTTGTTCACTTTGATTGATCGATATATCAGCTGAAACTAACATTTGAACTTGTTAAACTAAAAATTTAAAAAAAGCATGTAAGTACTGCAATGCGAGATAAGAAATTATTATTAGTTAAACACAAATGTGTGCTTTTTTTAAAAAAATAGCATGTATCACTAACAATGAATTTGACTGTTAACGAATTATACTGTACGTAATTGTAGTGATGTCCTTGTTGCAAAAAAACAAAAACTTCATCATCTAAGCTTCCAATAACCTTATACTATCTGTATTTGCAGAACAGTTTAGTGATAACGAAATCCAGGATTCTCACTTTCAGCTGCAGAAAGATTGTGTTATATAAATGTTATACAGGCATTTTGATTTTGTTCTTCACGTTGCCCTCATGCTGGAGTACGCTCATACGATTCAGAACTTAATGTCCAAAAGTCACCATGCAGAGAATATTTTGCCTTAATAACTGGCATTCATAAAACATTCAATGAATCCGTGGTTTATTACAATATATACGTGGATAACTACATGACCCACCCCTGAAATTTACTATTGAACCCTAGTTGGCATAAAATTAAATCCTTCTTTTCTAAGAAATATAATTTGGAAAGTCGTATTTGGTTTTAACCCTTTCGGCACAGATTTATTCGAAAAAACTACCTCTATTGTAATCGATTTATTACTCTGATGCGCGAAATAATATAAAAAGGCAATAGCTTATATGCGAGAATTTATTTGTTTGAGCGATATGATATACTTATGAATAGTAATTGCAAAGAAAGTTCTCATTCAACCAATACCCATCACTATTGCCGTGAACAAGAATGTACATTTTTAATTATGTCCTAGTTTGAATGACGAATTAGATTCATCATTTGCAACTTAGGAGAAAAATTGTAAATTTCCATTCATACAAAACGTTCATCATCAGGGACAATTTTTTATATATACACTGCTTGACAATTGCTAAGAAACAAGTTATTTTTACGAAATTGCGTGTCAGACAGATGACCAATAAAAGTAAACTCAAGTTGACAGGGCATGGTAGACCAGGACTCGTTATCTATACAAAGCCGTTGCATACAAGCTCATGATTCAAACGGAGATTCATGCTCTTTAATGTTTGAATCAACTTTGAGTCAAACATTAAAGAGGATAAGAGACCTTACATAAGAGATATATAACATAAGATTTATCCTGCTCTTCAATGTTTATAATGCGTATATTTCAAAAGTTTTTTCTGTTAAATTATGTTTTGTTCTTGCAATAATTAAAACCAAAATGTCAGCAAAATATCATTTGAGTGCCTACAATCGCGGACGAGCAGTTGGATGACCGGAAGTTGGTCACTGTATACACCACAATGGGTGTATTAAAGAGTGTCCTCCCGCGATTAAAAATGGCCACCGAAAGTAAAAATGCTTTGCAAAAGCATGCCGGGGTGTGGAGGTGGTAGGAACTCTATACCTTTTGATAACAGCTATGTAGACCTCACGGCAAAAAGGAACAGAAATTTAAGTCCTGGCTAGATAGTTGCAAATCTTTCAATCGCTAACGGCACGCATGTTTCTACAAGAATCATCTCATGGCGATTAAATAGAGTTTATTTGTATGCACGGGAGCCTGTTCGTTGTATCGCACTTTAACCACGCCATTGTTGTGAAAGATTACGTTGGTATAAGGAACGTGTTGGTTGGGATATCCAAAATTGGTCTAGATTGATGTTCTCGGACGAATCTCGTTTCAGTGTGACAAGTGATTCTGGCCATCAATTACTGTGGAGAGAGAGTGGAACACATTTGTCAGTGAACGTACTGCCCAGGCGGGAGGGTGTGGGCAGACGTCATGCAAAATGGCAGAACAATACTACATACCTTTGAGTGAGGGACCGTTACATCGCAACGGTACTGCAGAGGTGTTGTTCTGAATCATGCTCGTCCTTTTAAGGTTGCTGGAGATCCAGACTTTTTGTTTAAGGACTGTAATTCGCGGCCACACAGGAGCGTTGAGGTGCCAGATACACTGCAAAAGGAAAATATTGTCTGTATGCCGTGGTCATCTTACTCTCCCGACCTAAATCATATTGGATCTGTTTGGGATGTTCTTGGCAGACGTATTCCACAAAGAATCATCCTTCCCGAATGTTTCAAGAGCTCAAAATCACCTTGAGACAATATCCCTTAAGAACTTCTCGATAGTTTAATGGAGAGAACGGAGAACAGATGCAAAATGTGCATTAGTGTCAGTGGTCATCAGACATCTTACTAAAGTTCTCATGTCTGCATCATTCTGAACAGAAGATCAATTCTTGTGGAGAAGTTTGGAAATAATCCAAGGAGCCTCCTTTTTATTTTTAAGTTTTCAATTCTTCAATGTGTCGATATCTGCATTATTTTGCACTATAATAAATGCACATCCTACCTACTAAATATGTACTTAATTATATTTCTTTTATCATGGTCTGTGTTTAATTATTCTGAAAAACGTAGCTGTTCCTTATCAATTGCCAAGCAGTGTATAAATGTGCAAAGTAACGCTTTTAGAAACTTTTTTATTAGTCCCATTTTTTGTGCGAAAAAATTGAATGATTACTGATATATTGAATTATCTTTGATTGTATATTTAATTTTCGATTATGTCTGTTGTAAAAGAAGAATTGCTTTTATAGATTTTCGACAAATTGAAAAAGCTTTCTTTGTAGCACAAAGTGTGAAGCTTGGTCGTATTTACTCATGCATTTTAAAAAGAATATAGCCATACATAGGTGTCAAAGGAGTCATTATTTTTTTATTCTGTCCTTTAAACAATATTTGTACATTACTCTTCAATATTCAGCAATAAACTCGTTCAGATATTGGTAAAATATATGGGAAAAGGACCCAAGTTAAAAAATTTACCTTTTAATTCAGAAAAAAATTGCAAACTGAAATATGAATATTTTTATCTGCATGTATGAGTATAAAAAACATTTTATTCGCCGAGAGTTTTTTTGATAAGAGCTAAATAAAAACTTAATTTTTGTAGTTTTTTTTCCCTCTGCAGAAACCAAAGTATTTTCATACATTCCGATACTTTATTTCATGAAATATTGCAACTAGAAATATATGTTTGATTATAAAAACTACGGTCTCAGCGCTTGTTCCACTATTTTGGGACCTCCTTTATGTATAATTCTTTTGATATTTTCTAACCACTAACTCATGCTATCTTTACAAACTTTGAATAATTTAGATCAATGTGGACAATTTTTAAAAAATTAAAATTAAAAAAAAACATTCTTAAACTATGTTCTCTACTATATTTTCTGTTTTTCAAAAGTAAACGTAAATTCCATTAATTAGTTACATAAAGGACTTTACTGACATACATCTTCAAATTGGTATGTCATGCATTAAATGCTTCGCAATGTAAAAGTAATTTTATATGCATTTTTAAATGTTGTCAAAATTCGCTCGAAAATTATTTATGAAATTGTAGCTGAACAAGCTGAATTAAATTTGCTCAAAAACAAAATCATGATGAACCTTAATTGTTTTCATTTATATAAAATAAACGCAGCTCTGATTTGTTTAGAAAATCATTGAAAACAAGGAATATTTTTCTTAAAAATGAAAAAATAAAGTAAACTTTAATACATGTTTCAACATCATTTTAAGGATTTAAAATCTTTCTTGGTTATTTTTGATACATTTCCACCGACTTAATTAATATATTTCTGTAATTAAAAATTCCATCTTAAGATACGAAGATTTTAATTTCAATTCAAATTTGTATTGCTAGCAAAATATTTATTTTGCGTTACATAGTTTTTCGTTGGAAATAATTTTGTCTTTTGTCTTTCAAGACAATTGAGCTAGAAAATTATTTGGACAAATATTTTCCTTATTTCTTTCATTTGAAGAAAACTGTAAACAAATCAACATTTGTCTCTGATATATGGCTCGGAAAATTTGGTTTAATATATTTTCCTAGTGTTGTAAACTTTTTTTTAATTCTCATTTGATTGCCCCATGTACGTTTTAATTACTTAACATAGAATCGTTTTATTATCATTTTAAGTTATTTTAATTAATTTATTGCCATAAAAGTAAAGATT
The DNA here is from genome assembly GCA_026543055.1 of Argiope trifasciata. Classification (NCBI taxonomy): domain Eukaryota; kingdom Metazoa; phylum Arthropoda; class Arachnida; order Araneae; family Araneidae; genus Argiope; species Argiope trifasciata. The sequence goes on along the minus strand of JAPMOQ010025180.1, from coordinate 1,103,543 downwards.
AGATTTTTATAAGCAAACTTTTTAATTCACTCTTAATGAATTTAAATTCTGAAATATCATTCAATTCAATGTTTTCAGTCACAATAAGATGTTTAAATGATTAATTATCAATAATTGATAAATTTTGCTTATTTTTTTCTGTAGGAGCAATGCAATCTTGCAGAACACTGATTTTAAAGTTGAGTGATATGAATTATTAAATAGATTAAAAATTGTGCTTAATATGCTCGAAATCACTTAGGCAAAGAATAAAGCAAAAATGGCAATTTGCATTAACATCTTTTAAATCGCATATATTTTTTTGCCTGCTTTTACGAGTGTTGCATTATTATTATATATGCTTCTTTGAAAGCAAATGCGGTTTTAAAAGATTAACCTGCTTTTACCAATATTGTTTTATTATTACGTATGCTTCTTTGACATGTTTTTAAAAGGTTGATCTAGAACTGTGAAATCATAGCTGTTATTTTCATGGAAAGTAATTTTGTTCGGAAGAAATTAAATAATTTAATTTTTATGTTTTCAAAAAAAAACTTCTAAAAAAACTCTCATTTAATGACAGTTTTGATAAAAGTTTTTTCTCTATACCCCTGTAGGGAAATACCTCTTCATTCATTCTTAAGAGGGGAGCATTGAATGATTTGGTTACTGTTCAAAGCTTAATCCATTATGAAGCTGTTTTATGATTTCAGAAATTAGAAAATAGCAGTATGTGTTTTTTTAAGCATTCATAAAAATTATATATAAATTATATATAAATTCAGGAATTAATCATATATATATATATATAAAGAGAGAGAGAGAGAAAACAAAGAAGCCATGATTGTTTCAAATCAGTTTAAACAGGTTAAAGACAAATAATAAATAATAATGTTATCACATAACAGCTTGAAATTTGTGATTATAAATTTCATTTTTTTCTCTTATTTCCTTTTTACTTATACTTCGCTATCTAAATAAAGTTATAAATTGAATTGTTTTTCTAAAAGAATCAACAAAGAATTTCTCTTAATTTACATTTGGAAAATAACATTCTAAAGGCAGGAACAAAATTTTAATCGATAAAATTGAAATTTCAATCGATATAAAAATATTCGTATCTAATTTTCACTCAGGCAAGGAAAGTGATATTTTAAAAACTTATGCTTCCTTAAATTATTTATTGATTAATAATATAGTAATACTCTTCATTCATTGTATTATAGACGAGCTCAAATACTGACATAAACTTCTAAATAAATAACAGTTTCAAAATACTTTGAACCTCTTCCATGATTAAAACTGTCACAAATGAACAAAAAGTCAAAATTACCTTCCTTCTATAATGATCTTTAAATTTGAATTGAACCAAAAAAGTTTTAAGAGAAATATTTCCCCCCGAAAGTAACATTCGTAACACAATTGGGAAAAATAAGTTGTGTTAATGAAATTTAAAAGCATATTAAAATTATTTTTATCATTCTTTTGTGACCTTATGTCCTGTTAATGATAATGGTATAATAGTTGGGAATCAAATATTGAATACGAACACAATATATTTCATCCATTAAATAAATGTTTTTTAATGATGATACATTGGTGAATTTTCAGAATTCAAATTAAATCAAACAACAGCTAGTGACAAAGATTTTTAAATTTTATCAAAGCAAAAGATACTTTTTATCTATGTAGTATTTTTGGCCAAAAATATTTGTACAGATTGCGTTAACTGATAATCGCTCTGTATAGAAATCAGTGATTGATACAATCAAGCCAGACGAAGGAAACTTCAAATATTGTTATGGTGTGATGTTTTGGATTAGAATTTCAAATCTGTTCTGATTTTATGTTACAGAATATTATTACAATGCATTTGTGATGACAGAAATTTAACAAACTGGATAATAGAAAAATTCACTTTGTTTATGAGTATTCCAGAAAATGCAGAGTGCAAGTAAAAATACACAGCCAATATACCCACAAAAAATAACACTTGCAGACACTAACATGACAAGCACACAGCAAATCGTTAATTAAACAACTTCAGCACTAAACGAACTAGACTTTTACCTCGATTTGTAAACTCAATTTCATTGAGAGAGAAATAAGTCTTGCAAAGACCTCGTCATATATAGTCTTCTGACATGGAAGAAATTTTTAGATATTGATTCTAGATAGAAATGAGGTTATAATTCATGTATTTATTTTTACTTTTATTTTTGTCACCAAATACTTCCATATCTTTTCAACAAATTCTGGATTATTGACCTGGTATTCGGTACGAATCTCCATAATCTCACTTTCCAACAACATAATATATATATCAGGGAGACGGTATTACAGATTCATTACAAAGAACATGATTAGAATAAATTTCTTTCATTTAGAGCTAATGGGATTTTGTATAGCTTCCTCTGTTTTGGTCTGACCTTTTTCATACTGAGGCATCATTATTTCAACGTATGGGAAATATTCTAAGCAGAAAATAAACATTATATTATAGATATGTAAATAAGATTTCTTGATTTGAATCAGGATAAGTGAGAGTTTGAAAGATAATTTGCTCTCCAAATTAACTAATTTCTAGAAATCCTCTTCTCATCTGGCCGCAGTAAGATCAATGGATTTAATTCAAATTTTTTAATTATAAAATTAAAGACAATAGAGATTTTGATCCCATTATTTCATGATGTAATTTGCTAGCCTTATATTGCAAAAAATCTTAATGAATCTTAAAAAACAGTATTTTTTTCTAGCAAATGAAAAAAAAGTCAACAATTTTTTTTTCAATAAAAGTCGGTTGAACTAAATTTTATTTCATAGGAGAAAATTTTTTTAACTTAAATTGAAAGAAAAAAAACTTAAAATTAATGTTATAAACCATTGGGAGTGGTCTATATAAAACTGTTCGCATATTCCCTAATAACTTTGTCATGCCAGAGAACGCTTGACTGGCGTTCAATCACTGAATATCACTGGCGAACAATAGTTACGAAATATTAAATTTAGACTTTTCTCAACCGATTAAAATGAAAATTTGACACAAAACTGCATTTTTATTCACAAATTCTCATACCAAATTTGATAAATTTAGGTCTTTACGATTTTGAATTACCGCATTTATTTATTTCCGAATGTACAGACCAACAGACAGTCAATCGGCAATGGGATTTGGCTCAAAATTTGACAGATGTCTTCGCTCTAGCTATTTAATGAGTACAGAATCTTCTTTATCTAGCTCACTTTATTCTGTAGTTGTCTTGTTAAATAATATCAAAACAAACGGACAGACAGACTTCCTTTAAACAGATTTTACACAAAATTTGATAGAAATTTACAAATTTTACTGAAAACCATGTCCCAAATTCCAGCCATCTAGTTCAAATTGTTTTTGAGTTATCGTTGTCACAAATAGATATTCAGACAGACGGACATTTTTCAAAAATTTATTTGTCGAATTCAAGGTCTAAAGCGTGGAAATTCATTTAAAATCTCCACTTCGGATTTTTTAATGATAACTACACTTTTTTTATATTTCATACACTAGAAAGGGAAAATATATAGAGAGAGGTTTTATTTTATTAATAGTTATTACTATTCAAGAATTGGTATATCAACGAACTAATTTTTTAAGTTACCCAAGCGTTAAAACTTTCGGGAAAAAATATGAATGTATAATCTTTATAACGCATATTTTCTGTTTCCTTTAGCACTCATGCTTTTATTTGTAAATAAAATTCTACCGTGGTGTTCCACACAACTGAATTCTGCGACATTTTCAAGATTTTATGGTTATGCCAATAGTTTTTCTTCAATGGTTCCACCACTTAATTGAGATACTGCTTTTCTCATAAAAGTACGCAGCAGACTGGTTCTCGACCGATTTTTATTGCATGTCTTAAAAATGAATTTGGTGTCGTTGAAAATTTTATGAGGCTTTTGAGGTCTTATTTTATTTTTATGTCCATTTTCCCACGTGTTTTTGGTATAGATTCTGAGAATTTTCGACCGTCAAAGTTGTTATAAGTTAACGGTTAAATTTCAACAAACAAATTTTAGGGAGCTCTATCTAGGCTAGGAGTATTAAATGTAATTTTTGCTTCTCAAGCTCTAGTTTCTTTTATGAGTGAAGAAATTTATTGCTTGTATGGCTTTATTTATTTAACTGCTTCAATAGAGTATACATCTATTTCCTTGTAATATTTGTAAAACACGTGGTTAGTTTTCTTGCTGCAGTGTCTAATTTTTAGAATAAAAAAAGATGGTCGAAAAGTGTTTTCCTAGTTAAAAAAATATTATAATTTGGAGTTTTATTGTTTAATATTTTGTAGAGACATTTATAAAGTGTTTAATAAAACTATTTAAGTCAGTAAAGTAAATAAATGTGAGTGTTCTGCATTTAAACGAATGTCAATTATCGCCAGTATTGTATAACAATCAGACAGTCACAACTGGACATAGCATTTGTGACCTTAACTTTGAGTATGTCAAAACCTTCAATTGGCTTCCAAAACAGTATCTTTAATGTGACAACGAAACTGTGGGCAGTAATGACATATTTGAATTTTGGATTTTCCGGTGCCATTTTGATAACAACTGACTGTAAAATCCCTATTTCTGCATTAGTTTCACTATTTAGTGGAACACAGCTATTTAACAGCACAAATTTACCAGAGTTATATTCAATCACTTTATTCTAATAATATTTTTATGCCCAGAAAAAACTTTATAATCACCCTGTATATTCAGTGGTTAAGTTAAACTTGTCACTCTAAATTATTGCGGAAACCTGGTAATAATGTATTTATTGACACTTTTAATGCGTGAGTAGATGTAAGCTTAGAATAATCACTTTCTAAGAAACACTATGTCAATAGCAAAATTCCTTCTTCACAGTAACATTTACAGTTTTCAAAGATTTATTTAACAATCAAAATCTTAAGAATTATTGTTATCATAGCAAATATATGACGATTTTTTAAACATATATTGATTTGTTTCTTGATCATTTGTTGTTGAACGTACGTTTCGCTTTTAAACATAGTATTATGTAGCGAAATAAAGATAAAATTAATTTCGTTAGACTAAATTAAATAGCACTGCCAGACAAATTCTTAAACTTTAGTATACATTTTTATTCCAAATTACTCTGGTCGGTAAATGAATGTCAAAGGTATGATGATTAAAAAGAAAAAAAGGGAATATAATTTCCTGGTATCATTTCATATGCCATCTAATTACATATTGCTTTATGTTGAGTATGATGTTATGTTAGTCTTAATTTTAAAAGCAACTTTTTGCATTCCAAACATAAGTTAGAATGAAACATTTTATTTATATCTCTTGAGCACCAGTTTACTTCGTTGAAAAAAATTTGCACTCTTATTTCTTTACAAGTTTGAGGCTGAAATTGTCATTGTAATATGATAAAATATACCAATAATTTCAATAACTAAAAATGGAGTTAATACATTAATCTGAATGTAATGCAAATTCAGTCAAGAAATGAACAAAGTATCTGCCTTTGCTATAATCATGTGTGTGTGTGTGTGTGTGTGTGTGTGTGTGTGTGTGTGTGTGTGTGTGTGTGTGTGTGTGTGTGCGTGCGTGCGTGCGTGCGTGCGTGCACGTAAATTCTCTTTCATTAAATTTTCTAGGTCATGTCTTTCATATGAAAGCATAGAAAAGTCTTCCAACGTTTTTTTTTTGTTATAAAATTATAAAATTCTTATAATCTCTTTATAATCAAAAGGAAGTTTACTTTTTTTTCTCCTTTACCTCAATTTCAAACAGGTGAGATTAGAATAAGAATGATTTAGTGTTGGATTGCGTGTTCACAGCTCATTTAGTGACTCTGATTTCAGAAGATTAGAAATGAGATCTTAAAGTAAATGTCATATAATCTTTCCATTCTTCATTGTCTTATCAGCTGACTGAATAATACTTCTCAAGAAGTTTTTATAACACTTTTTGAATTGATTTATTTCACTAATATCTTGTTCACAAGATAAATATATTGGAACAAAAAGTTTATGTTAAGTTACAAAGTTAAGTAAATCTAGTCTCTAATTTTACTTATTTCTAACTATGTTTCGCAGCTAGTGGTTAAACCAAGATCATACACTTTTTAAACTGTTAAGCGATTAATATAAAAAATATCATTTTTTATTTAAATTTATTTAATAGGATTTTAAAATATGAATTTAATTCAACCAATTTGAAAAAAATTATATATATACTAGCCGCCTTTGGCGACCAGCTGGTTCGCCATGGGTAATGCGTTCTAAATCACATATTCATTAGCTAAAATTTATGAAATAGCTAAAGTTAAAAGATTCAGTTATTAGTAGTTAAAGAGTCGGTTACTTTATTCGGAAAAACTTTTTGAGTTTAATGCTCTAACAATTTATCGATTATGCTTCCAAAATATTAAAAATGTTTTTTTCGGTGATATTGCCAAAATGTTAAAATGTTTTTTAAAGAAAGCGAAAAAGGGAAAAAATTTATTGAATTAATGATACAGATATTGCAAACGATTATAGAAATATGCCATTAAGTCGGGATTTCAATGCATATCCTGTCTAAATTCAATCAGGTTTACTGTAAATAAAGATAATTTATGGAATTAATGATATAAATATTGCAAACGATTTCTTAGAATCCTTTGCCTTGCATTTATTTTTTTAGAAGATATCACATTTTATATTTATGTTATTTTAACCAGTCACGTGCTGAAAGTTGTATTTCTTTATATTTGATTTGCTATGATAGTTGTTGCTTTTTTATTTGAACTTCCGGCATTGTTTTATTTTATTTTATCCAGTCACGTGCTAAAAAAACATGGTTAAAATATTTCTTTAAAAATTCGTTAAAAACAGAAACTTGTGTTATACATTAAAACTCTGATACCATTAGAAAGCTAATTTTTTAATCTTTAAATTGATGTTAAAATGATGTTTGTCCGATTATAATTTCGGAAGTTATAGCGGAAAAACGTCAAAATTTCACTTAAATTTTAATTAATTCAAATTCTAACTAAAAATTCAAAAAAAGGGCTCAGAGGTACACATTCCCGACCTCCAAGGTATACATGTACCAAATTTGGTAGCTGTAGGTCCAACGGTCTGGCCTGTAGAGCGCCAACACACACACATACACACACACGCACATTGAGCTTTATTATAAGTAATATATATATACATACTTATGGAAAAAAAATCCCAACACTAGGAAGGAGCTGTGCTAGATAAACGAAATTTGGTAGGCGTGTTTATACATCTAAAAGATGCCGTCGATTCAAATGTCGAGCTACGCGCGTAAGTGTGGCGCTAGTAGTGACACTATGAACATGCAAATGAGGTTTGCTTTACATAAGCGCTGTAAGGATCGTGATCGTTATTTACAGTTGAGATTTCACGTAGTGGTTTAATGTTAGTCAAGGATGCCTCTGAGAAGACGAAGAAGCCATTATCAACAGCTCACTGAGTTTGAACGAGGTCGTGTTGTAGGGCTACGAGAAGGTGGGTTTTCTTTCCGCGATATTGCTGAAAGACTTGGCAGGAATGTATCCACTGTGCATGAGTATTGGCGGCAGTGGTCAAGGGAAGGTACTGCCTCAAGAAGACCAGGTTCCGGGCGGCTACGTGGTACTACTGAGAGGGAAGACCGTCGTATTCGACGTATGGCTGTAGCTAATCGTACAGCATCTGCAGCTAAAATTCGAGCTGCAGTTAGCACCACAGTGACACAACAAACTGTTACAAATCGGTTACTTCAAGGACAGCTCCGAGCCAGACGCCCTGTACAGTGCATTCCATTGACTCCAAACCACTGCCGTTTGTGACGTGAGTGGTGTCAAGCTAGAGCTCATTGGAGGACGGAGTGGAGATATGTTTTATTTTCTGATGAAAGCCGGTTCTGCCTTGGTCGCAGTGATAGCCGTTTGTTGGTTAGAAGGAGGCCAGGTAAACGCCTGCTAGTGACCTGTCTGCGGCCTAGACACACAGGGCCTACTCCTGGAGTTATGGTTTGGGGAGCAATTTCGTAGGACAGCAGGAGCACTCTCGTAGTTATCCCACGCACCCTGACTGCAAATTTGTACGTCAGTCTAGTGATACAACCTGTTGTGCTGCCATTCATAAACAGCATTCAAGGGGGTATTTTCCAACAGGATAACGCTTGCCCTCATACCGCTGTTGTAACCCAACATGCTCTACAGAGTGTTGACATGTTGCCTTGGCCTGCTAGATCACCAGATCTTTCTCCAATCGAGTACGTATGGAACATCATTGGACGACAACTCCAGCGTCATTCACAACCAGCATTAACCGTCCCTGCATTGACCGCCCAAGTGCAACAGGCATGGAACTCCATCCCACAAACTGATATCCGACACCTGTACGACACAATGCATGCACGTTTGCATGCTTGCATTCAAAATTCTGGCGGTTACACCGGTTACTAATGTACCAACATTTCACATTTGAAATGGCTCTTCTCGCCAATGGCTCTACCTGTGATCTTGAAACTTTAATCAATTAAATATGTTACCTAGACAAATGTATTCCTAAAATTTCATTACTGTACAATAATTTTATTTTTGTGTGGGGATTTTTTTCCATCAGTATATATATATATATATATATAATATGTATATATATATCAAATAAAGGTGAAAGTAAAATTCTATTTTCGAATTACTGTCTTAGAAAAATTTAATTTTACCATTGTATAGAATATTTTTATGAATGAATTGAAATTTCGTCTTAACATTGTAAGTTCAAATCGAAAAAATTTATTTAAAAAAAGAAAAAAAATTATACTTAAAGGAAATACGATCATTAAAGCAGGGCCTGACTACAGCAGAGACATACAAGGCGGTTACCCCTGGCTCCCATAACAGAGGGGGCCCTTAAATCGAATAGAAAGTTTATTTTACGTTCCCTTCTTTAATGAACTTTTTAAAACAAAATATCAGTACAGTGTAAAATCCATCAACTTCTTCATTAATTATTCTTATGAACACAAAAAAATTTATATTTCATAAATCCATGGCTTTCTAGACCAGAATTTTGCTAAACTTTCGGGATTAGGATGAACAAATTTGGGCAATCGAACGTCTGTATTTTAACATATCGCAAATTGCGATATGTTTACAAAAATACAGGCTTCTTCCTATATATGAAAATAACTGTTGAGAAATTTTCATATTTTTCATTTAAAATTGTACTAATATTTAGTTTATGAGATGTAGGAGTTTCTGTTATAGACAGATGCTTAAGATAGTTGTACAAAATATTCTAATATAAATCTTGCCTTAGCATTTTATCAGATTGCATTACAAAGAATTACACCTTTAATAATTATAGGTGTAATTCATTGTATTTTAAAATACTTTAAAACCATTTTTCTCAGATTAATAGCTTTGAAAGATATGGTCATCTATTCCCTTAGATAAATAAAACCGATTATCCACCAAAGTTCTATTAATTGGTTAAAGCCCTATTAATTAGCGTGAGATTAAACTTTGTTCCGTGCCTATTTCTTGCTTTCTTTTACATTTTCTTTCCTATGACTAGTGAAATTTTGAATCTTCTGATTATGAAGTATTTGACACAGTTTGTAGCATTTATAATAATATTTATCACATCCATTAATTAGTACAGTGCTGAATTAGGTGCAATTGTAAAACAATAATCCGAAACATTCGTATATCAATTTGTTTGCATCTGACTGTTTTCATGCCACATGAGTAATAAGAGTGATCTTTGAACCCCATGTATGTGATGAAATCATATTCTATCTTTCTTAATATGAATTAGAACTGATTTTGAGTTTACTAGAGCTAAAACCATTTCTGATTATGCAGGGCCAACTATAAGGTATATGTAAACATATGGTTCATAAAAAGGAACATGATCACATCTTAAAAAATTAACCAACACCACTGCTCAATGTCACAAATATTATATTCTACATTTTAAAAAATTAAACTGTTGCATAGATTTGAAGCATTAAAAGTGAATAAACAATACTTATATAAGTTAAAAGAAACCAATCATTTTTAAAAAGGTAAAAAGTTTGGAATGAGGCAATTATTTATATTTCAACCCGTTCACTACCACCACCGACGCCTGATATAAGGACCGTCTATCTAATTATATGCCCCCCTCTTTGCTATCTTTAAACTGTAATAGAGAATGTATTATCTAATTACATAGATGCTTTGGTACTATTACATATCATTTGTAACGCACAGGCGCATCAGCGGCAGCGAAAGTGTTAAAAAAAGTGAAGGGAATGAAAACATTGAATTCATTGAGAGTTAAAAGTGGGAACTATATAAGAATATACAGAACAGGCATTGGCATATTGTGCATCGAGAGGCGAGCTCCCCAAACAACAAATGCTTATGTGTAAGTCTACTACAGTCAATTCCTAAACGAATAATAATTGTATCGAATTTTCTGTTAAAGAACCTGGACCAAAATTTGAACTATTCACTTCTCATATATATTAAGTAATGGCATTACGAATGTGAGATTTCAACTAAAGCAACTTAAATATCTAAATAATCAATACATAAAAATAATTAGGAGATTTCTTATCGGAAGATTACTTGTTGCAATAGTAACAAGTTCGAATAATTTCTAATATTTCTTCTGATCATTATCCCTAAAACTCAAAACTTGAGCTGTCTCGAAGATTTTTCATGTTTCATCCATATTATTTTGTGAACAAGATAATTAAATTTTTATTGGATATGAGAAGACAAACTATATGCTGTAAAGAAGTTTAAAGGAGGTAAAGACGTAGATTTTCATTTCGCTGTATATCATTTCTTGTTTTTATTCCTGCAAATTGAAAACTGGTTAAAATTAAATGTATGATTGGGTTATCATCACTAACAGCTCTGGGGCAAAACTATTTTTTTGATAGTTACCACTTTTAAAAGTTTTGTAGCATCTATTTCGACAAAAGCACAATAATTTTATGAATTTCTCTAGTGTAGGTTTTGCGAATTTTATTAATTTAAATTCAAAAGGAAGAACGTCAGATGGAATTATTTTCCACACTTCATTCAAAAGGCAGTCTTTTGAGTTTATTTTTTATTTTTAAATTTAATTTTATATGTTTTATTTTTTGGGCTCTTGATGTAGCTATCCCTATTAGCACAAGATACTTCTTTTATTGATAATGGATGTTAATGGTAACATTTAACCCAATGAACTTGGATGCTTCCTCACTTGCTTGGATGTCTATATATATATATATATATTATACATAGAATATATAATACGTACATATTCAAATATTTTGAATGTGTATATATGCAAAATGAAATTATGTTCTATCGAAGATTGAACATAAAGAGGGTTATTTGATACAAAGTACCAAATAACCATGTTTATTTATTTATGAAACATATCAAGTGGAAGTATTCACGTCGTCAGTCAGAAATATTATAAAAATATCTATTATAATTTTGAAATTTGATCATTCTTGTTTCAGAACACCTCTGCATCCGATCAAATAAATAGAAAAGTGATATTCTCTGAATATTTGTATACAATAATAGAAAAATTGGAATTAATTGGACAGGGATGAAATCTAGTATGCGACCTCTAGACCTTTGTTATACGTTTGCATAAAATTTTGAAACAAACTGTTATATTGCCAAAAACAATTTTATCGAATATGCGCTCGATTCTCATCAGAATACAAAACTGAACCCTTTATCATCTCTTGGAAATATGTATAAGAAAATCGAGTATAACAAGTCCGGTTTGTTGCCATTTTTTATTTTGGAAATAACGTTATGAATCTGAACAGTGTTCATAATTTCAGCCAATTTTAAAATTACATTGTTGTTTTTAAATTAGTCTTAACAGTCTAACTTAGAAATGTTTCCCTTTCTGCATTTTGACCTGTAATTAATTTAAGTACATATTACTTTATGAATTCATTCTTATTTAATTTTCATTTGTCGCTTTATGGAATTTTATAACTAGAATTTTTTAGTTATGATTAATTGAAATTATTACATACGAAATTACCACAAATTCAGAGACATTAAAAGTAATATTATTAAACGCAAGTTCTTGTATAACTTTGTCTGTAAATAAAACATTTTCTTTTTTCCTTCATAGATGGCGCGACTGTAGCTACCATTGCTTGCAAATCCTGAGCGGGAGGGCCTTACTCTACTGCTGCCACCTTGAATCCATACAATCCAAGCTCATGGAAGATGCACATCTCAAAATTTTAGTTTCGGCATTAGATTCTACCCATGATCCAGTAGGTTAATCAATAACATTCTGTTAAAAAAAAACTTTTTCCTGTTAACATAAGCATCAGTTGTGATTTCAAACAAACAAAACAGTTACAGAAAAGTACAAAAAATTGAACTTCTATATTTAAAATCATTGAATTAATAAAATCAAAGAGTTAACTAATTATTCTTTTAGGTTTTTAACTAGAATTTTGCACAATTTTTTTTTAATATTTACTTAGTGAAGTCCATTAAAGTTTCTGACAATTATTCTATCTCATTGCAATCTATCGTTAAATCAGAACTTGAAGTTATATAATTAATTACATATCTCTTGTTTAAATGGGTCTTTAGATATTAATTGACTATTTAAAGAAGAACAACATTATGGAAATTTACTTATTTATAATTTTTCAGAGATTTCTAATGTATTACCCTGTTTCGTTATTTATAACTAGGACATTTTTAAAAGCTAATAATAGCTATAAAAGCAATTTTAATTAGGATAATAATAAACTAACTAGGGGTAATAATTTAAGTGCTATTAGAGTTATTTTTAATAACTCTAATACTACTTAATAGTACTACCAATTTTTTAACAATGTTTAGCTAAATAAAATGGATTATATTTCAATAATTTAATCAAAATTTCACACTCAAACATTTTAGAATTTAAAATTGGATACAGGTTGAAAATATAAAGTATTTTTGAACCAGGAGATAAAATATCATTTTATTAAAAGAAACACCCAATATGCAGCAGTTAATAAAATAAAAAAACATCTGCATCATCCTGCTAAAGACTTACATTTTGGGCACAGAATAAGAAAACTGACCCTCTTTGAATGAAATAAATGATAAATTGAAATAGTATTAAGTAATAATGACGTGTTTATATTAATTAGATATTTATGTTGACAGAATATAATAATAGTATTACGAAAAGGAATTTGTGTCTTACTATTTATGGATATCCCCCTCCCCCCTCCAAAAAAACGAAAATTTTTGGCCCAGAATTTCTGTAGAATTTGAAAATAGGCAAGGTATAATTTGACGTTTGATTACACATTTAATGCATGTTAAAAAATAAAACATGAAAACATTTACCTAATTTATTTAATTGATCAATTGTCTAGCCTTTTAAAAGCGATTAAATTTTATTTTGATATATGGTTGAGTGTTAGAATACTTAAAAATGGGTTAGTGAACAGTCAATTTTCCTTCAAAGAATTTCAATTTATCGATTGTATTTTACTGACTAAAATCAATTCCAATCAAGCTATGAATTTCAACATATATGTCACTTGTAAGAAAGGAAAAAGTTTTATTGATTTTTGAATTTGTTTTTTTTTATCATTTGTTGCCGTTTTTCCACGTTTAATATTTATTATCATAACTTCAGTTTTAAAACTTGACATTCTAAAAATTGCATCTAACTTTTAGATTGTTTTTTTAAATTTAAATTATTCATTAATTCTTAAAATTAAAACATATTTTTATAAGTATGTAATTTATTGACATACATCAATCTATTAGCTATTTCCCTTGAAAATATTTTTCCGTATAATCTATTAGCAAAGTTCCACAGAATCTTAATCTTTCATATTTGTTCTATACATATTAACAGAAAGAGTTAATGAAAAAATATCAATATAAAAGTATTCAATAAAGTTTTTGAAGAACTATTTTAATAGAATTTATTTTTCTAAAGGATCCTTTAATTTTTTAATTCTTTTTTTATTTTTTTATTTCATTAATAATGATAGATTTTTCCCGCTAAAAATTCTTTACTAAAGTTCGAAATCTGTTAAATCTTATTTTATATTAAGCATGTATATATATGGAAGAATGGTCAACTCTTAAGGAAGTATTTCATTTCTGCATAATGCAAGAATCATTCGAAAGACTATTCATTGAATTTTTTAAAAACTCTTCAACATTTGTTTTTTGTAAGAAGTTTTATCAAGTTATCGAATCCAAGTTTTTAAAATTCAATATTTTTAATATTTTCGTTTCGTAAGATAATTTTCAGATGCTACGCTTTAAAATTTTTATTTTTAAGTAGCTTTTCATAAAAACATAAAAAAGCAGTTTTGCCAAGAAAATCATTATTATCTTAACAAAATTTTTGTATTGCTATAATAAATATTTAAAATTTTGTTTGAATCTTTAAAAAAACTAATGAATAAATTTGGGAAATATAAAGTAACTTGAAATGGTTAAATTATAATTAAATAACTATTTTTATTAATCATGATTTATATAATTCGGTGTACTTCGGTGCCCAAAATGTTTTTTTTAATTTAACATCTTTATATTATTTATTTGAATTCACAATCGGAGTAATGAAGAACATGCGTACAATAAATCAAATTAAAGGAAATTATTCTCTTTTTTCCAAAAAATTGTTTTCATTAATTTACTAAAAAGTAGTTTCTTGTACTTCAAATACTTTGAATTTTGTAATTCAAAATTCATTCATTTAAATATAGTATGTTTTCTTAAATTTACAATCAAATGACATTCCTAATGCAAAATTAAAATATAACATTTTTATTAATTAAATTCATAAAGTATTAAATTTTTCTCTGTTGCCACCAAAAATTTAAAAGTGTACAAAATTTCAAATTCTAGCTTTGCAAAGATAACGGGAAAATCCAATTAATAAATTCATTATTGTTTATAAACTTAAAATAAATCGAATTAAATAACTCTTAATTGCCGCTTAGACTTCTTTTTATATACTTTTATTCATAAACGGGTAATTTAAAAAAATCAATAAAAAATGTGATGGTAAAAAAGTACTATTAAATTTTGTTAGTCACAAATATTATAGGATCGCTTTTTTTAAAAAGTTTCAATGCTTCCGTTGGATATGACGTTGTGCTAGCCTAAATATATCCAAAATTCATAACACCTACCAAAGATAAACTGTCTGCTGAATGATGAAAAGAATGAGCACTGTTTTCCGATTTCCTATTAGTTTTCCAATACACCCGGTTAAACAGCTGCAGAGGTTGTGACATCGAAATCTCGAACTACAACGTTTTGTATTTTCAATATCCACTAATTTTCGGCTTTGTATACTTTTCAATGAACTATTTGTTGTTCCAGAGACAAAATTCGCGGAACTAGTTTAATTTTTCTTCCTTTTTTCGAGAACTAATTTACGTTTTAAAAACTAAAAACTAACATTTTACTTTCTCATACACGAAGATAAATTTCTTGAACCTTGAACTGATAAGCTGCACTTATTTAGCATGGACTGTAATGCTGCATTTTGTAGATCATCAGGCCTCTCAGAATGTTTACTTCTTTAAAATAGGCAAGTGAATTAAATTTTTTATTAGATTCCTGATGATTTGCCTAGTGTAATCCCATTATCAGAATTTGCAGGTGAAATCAACATCATTTGATCATTTTTATTCCAATTTTTTATTGTAAAGTCTTAGAAAACAAAATTTGTGAATTTTGGAAAGGAAGGAAGACGTTAATTTACTTACACATAAGAGAAAAGAGAAACATTTACGAAAGAGAAACATTTATTAAAAAAATAAAACGCATCCAGAATTTGTGAAAATTAAATCGAAAAAATACGCTCCAAAATCAGTCTTTTAAAATGAGTAATTCTATATTCAGATAAAAAAAAAATTGGTCTCTCCACTCAAAAACTATTCCATCATCTCCAATTTCAAACGACATTTTGGCAGCTCTATCTGTGGTGTCATGAAAAAGGTGCAAAGAATACAACTTACCGCTATTTTGTCTCCACAATCCACGCAAAAAAAATTTGCAAAACCGAATGTAATTATCTAAAATATAGAAAAATTTATAAGCACCATGTAATACTAATGCACCGGAAGTGAATATCGATGTGTGATCCGAAACTCAGCTTTTCATGTGTACTACGTATGTAAATTAGACAATGGATGGACACTGGCATGTGCAGTAGTTCTAACATCTTCATATTAAGGTAATGCGAAAAATTGGAGAGCAGACCGAATTTTTTAAAGTCAACTTCATCATCTGACAGTTGTACAAAATTTTAACATATGTTCCCAGTAACGTCGAAGCAGAAAATCAGATAAATTGTCAAAATTTAACAGTTGAGATTGCAAAAGATTTCTTTAGTAATCATTCAATTTTAGCAAGTTCCCTATCTAAAACAAATATATTTCTTTGTGCTTGTATATGAATATTTAATTTAATCTGATATTAAAATATTTTAATAATGCTGCAAAAAGGATTGATTCATTTCAAAAGGATTGATTCGTTTTTAAGAAACAATCGAGTCGAAAATAAACTATACAAAATAATTTCTGATTATTAATTAAACACATTCTAAGAAATAAATTAGTCTTAGTTAAATTCTGGCTTTAAAATGTAATTTCTATTTAAGAACTTTTGATCTGCATTCAAAAAAAAACCTTCCGCAATTAAAAAATAAATATACATTTTTAAACAACAAAAACATATTAACTTCTCTTCAAACCTATTGTGCGATTTATTTTTTAAGCAGAAATAGTTGAAAAAATAGTTGAATTTGCGAAAGAAATATAATATTTCGTTAACTTATGTAATTCATCAAAATCTTCTACCTTAACTGAAGATTCATCTTAACAACTTTAACTATTAGTTATATAGGTGCGTTTTTTGTTACTGTGTCCATTGAGTGCAATCTTCTTATTTGCATGTTTTAGCAACTTTTGTGCCTTGTACTGCAAGCTGTCTGCATCCTGTCCATGAATCCGGCCTTCCACCGCGCCCTTTCGGAGTCCGGCCTCCTGGATTACCTGACCCAACTCCTGCTGCCTTCGGACGAGTGGTACTACACCAACCACTCCACCCAGTACGCGCGGTACGTCAAGCACCACGCCGCCAGGATACTCGTCTACCTGGGACAAGAGCTTCACATCAAAATCAACATCTTCGATACCTTCGGTGAATATTCCAGCTGAATATTTACAGCTATAGCTTATAAAAGGACTAAGAAATTTAATGTAGAATTGGAACATTCCAGTTCCCGATAATCAAGCTGATTTATTTACTGATATTCAGTATTTACTGATATGCAAGCCCATATATTACTAACAATATATGCTTGATTATTTATGCATTAATATTAAAGAATACATGCATAGATCAAAATATATACCTTAAAAATAGACTCAAGTTGTACCTTTTTGAATTGACACGCCATACTTTTGTTTGAAAGCTTTGCATTAATTGCTCATAATTGGTGCTATTACATATAGATCACAAAAGGCACTTTTATTTATCGCGGCAATTTGATCACTTCAGTTCACTTCATGCGTTAATACAAGGTTTTGGTAATATTTATGTTAAACTAAAATTGGAATTGATTGATGATATAATATTTTCGCTTATACAGTTTTGCTTTTTTTTATTAGCAGTTTATTCGGTTTAGCCGCTATGTGTTCAGGTTATATATCTTTTTTTTAACAATAGTCTCTTTTTACTTTCTCAAATGCAAAGAATGTTTTTCAATGCTAAGAAAAATGTATTAATCTTCGCCACAATTCGAATTCGAGATCCTGGTCAATGCCTATATTTCAGGCATCCCTAATTCCGAAAAACAAACTTTTAGAATTATGTTTGTCTGTTGTTCTACCATAACTCAAAAACGCTAGTTACACGAAGGAAATTTGGTATATAGGTTTTACATCAGATTTGAATAAATTCTTTTATTTTGGAATAAAAACCCTACAGAAGAATTTTGCTCGACGATAAGTAAATTCAATGAACTCAAAACATAAAGAGACAGATAACTAAAATTTGGTTCAAGTGTTTAGCATCTAAGATGCAGATTCTTATCAAAATTTAAAGAAAATCTGTCAAAGGGTTCACCATCCATTGCTCTATACCTTTGTATAAGTAAATACAATAACTCATAAACGCAATGTCATTAATCCATAATATTCGGTGTTTGATCTACTAAGTACTACTGCACTTTATTTCTTTTTCTGTATAAAATTTTCGTTTGAGGAAAAAATACGACTAAAATATTTTTTTTCATGATAGATTCTGTAAAAATGAGAGATAGATTCACGTTAAAGATCTATATTTCCTAACTATAGTTCTCCAATGTTATGCAAAGCATTCATACCCTTACCAAAGGTAAAAAATTTTATGTGAAAACAGAGAGATAAGTTCCTGGTTCGGTAATAGAGTGAAATTTCGGAGATGTACAGATTTGAGTATAGATAGATTGATTCTACTGATAAAGTGACAAATGAAAAGGCCCTAAGTGATTTATAGAAATTCCATAATTGTGTTAAATTTAATGTGTGTTTTATTCATTACATATAAACTCTTTATTTTCTTGTTTACTGATGAAAGTTATGTTTTTTTGCGATATTAATTATGTTTTTCGAATAGTTAAAAACAGTAAAATATTTGGAAGCTGTCATTTTATAATTGAAATCACAAATGAAAAAAATGCTGAAAAAGCCGAGAATTAAACATTAAGAAAATTTAATCTGATATTACCATTTTTAATAGGCGATATACAAAATGACCACCAAAGTCATGAATTCAACTTTGTTAATCTCATAAATGTTATAGCAATAATCATAAATGTGACTTGTGAACTGTCATTGAGCGTCACTTACAAAATCACCTACTGACTGAGTCCCAAATTACAGCTCATGCTTTGAAGATGATAAAAGAAACAGAAAAAAAATTAAATTGGAAAAAAGTTCTGCAGTATCAATTTAGCATGAAAAGATATGCATTTTAGATGAGAATGCATGGAATTTGCATTTGTTTGATGGTTGTTTACTTAAATATGGCATTACAAATTAAATGCGCACTCATTTGATTTTTGGCTAATATATATTTATTATTGAAAATCGTTTCTCTTGGCTACAACAGGTTCATACCATAGTTTATTTTAAAACATAATTTGCAAATTTTAACTAAAAATTTGTAACAAATTTGGATTTTTGCATCCTTTTCTTAGCATTAACTTCTTCTCAGCATCTTTTTGCTCTAAATCATTATATTTTTTATGGTTGTTTTAGTGGTTGCTTTTCTCAGTATCTCATGCCATTTTTGAGATAAGACCGCTTACTTCAAAATTTACCACTAGATGACACAATATATAGTCTTTCTGAGTAACGTAATTCCACTTAATTATACTTTACACCATTTGCATGACTGTAATTATTCCCATTCTGAGATTAATGTGGAAAGTATCAATACTTTCTTATACCTATTTTACGCCTATGCAATAAGTTATTCCATCTCTTCCCAACAGTTGCCTACTTGATGGCTGTGTAAAGAGATTTTTTAAGCTTTATTAGAGACTTTGCATATTATTTAAAGATATTTATCTGCCAATCATTTAACAATTTCTTAAAAGAAAAAATATTAAGCTTGACAATTTATGCTTAAGCTCCTCCAGATTTCGTACTTAAAGCATTTTAAACAGTGATTTGGATGTGTATAGCATGAATATAGTCAAAAAATATTTATGTCATGTAAGTAATGATATATATCATGTATATTATTAAGAAAGGGCAATCTAATTTCTTAGCAAGAAATATAATTGCTCGAGCACTCAGCATTTTAACTCTCATGCATTTATAATTAATTAGAAGTTAGTTTTACTGTCAAATCTAATAATTTATACCCATTTTGCTTAAAATTAAGAGAGCCTACACATTTTGGTGCATTTCAGACAAATTGTAAAAGAAATCTGCTGTTGATTCACAGTTATATAAGAGAAAGGACGTCAATAAGCCTTTAATTTCTTCATCAATTGGATAGTTCTTGTCAAACAATGACAAGCTATAATCGACATTTCAGAAAGTTTCCCCACATATTCAGTATAATTAAAATTAGAAGACATAGTCATCAGTTCTATCTGATAAGAATGCTCTAGAGTAAGCTAATAAGTGTTCTAAAAGAATCTAGTGAATGTAACATATCTTCCTTGAAGTAAAAACGTGTTCATCTGTAAATATAAACTGAGAACCAAATACTCTTCTGGACAATCAAGCATAGAAATATAAGATTCTGTCCTTATAGTTCCGATAAGTCAAAGAAATTTCATCAGGCATAAACAAAGTCAGTCAGCATCCGGTTGTATAACAGGATGTAGACTGTACCTTGATAAATGCTTCCAAAGTCTCTTTGACAAATATTGGAGTTCGAATATCGGGTTCTAAAATCTAATTAGTTGAAAGTACTTTGAAATTCAATGCCTAGGATTAATCATGATTTATCTATGAATGTAACTTTATTTAAGTGAAATATTACAAGTGATGCCTCTACGCGTGCTAAGCTCTTTTGAGTACAGGAGCAGCCCGTGTGTTAATGCTCTTAATCCGGCACTTTACTAGAATCTATGTTAGAATCATTTTAAAAAATTGAAATTAAAATCTGAAACAGTTTAATGAAATAAACTAAACATCGCCTTTGTAAAAAAAAGTTTCAACAAATTAGTTTCAAACTTAACTTAATGTTCAAAAAAATATTGTTTTCTACTCCTTACCCTCTAAGAGATTTGTACAATTTCAGATGAAAAATTTAAAAAATCTGAGAAATTAAAGAGCAAAATACTTCCATGTCTACGAAAAAAGGTGAATTTTGTAAATACCTTTGGTTGAAAGTGTTAGAAAGGAAAATCTTATTTAGTCGTTCCCGTGGATTTAAATATTATATGCAAAACTACATAAATTAAGAATTCATATTATTCCCTTAATCCCCGAGGAAGAGCGCTGCTCTGCAGAGACAACAAATGAACCATCACAATTTATGTACTGTAGTACATCCGCATAGCTGTTAATTTTAAAATTTATCCTCCTGCAGAAAATATTACATCTCATTCTATTTCACTGGTGAAGTTGTCCTTTAATTTTTATCGCCATTTCTTCTCCATGTAGGATTCATCTGGCCTTTGAATTTCTTTAAATTAAGGATATTTTCTTCATAGATTGATAAAATAAACTCCTGACATAAATCCTATTGAACACGTTAGCCACCTTCTTACACAGAAATTACCTCATCAATTATCACTAACTCTCTGTCCCGAAACATCGTTGCTGCAGAAGGGATAAAAACTACCAGAGGTACTCATTAATTACCACATTTCTAATGAGATTTCGAACACTTGGAGCAATGTGACACTGAAAAGGGACATAATTCATATTAAAATCAGCTTGTATTTTATCTTGCAACATAGGTTTTGAGCCTTTTCTCGTCTATCAGCATTAGTAATGAACAAGGGAATGATGTACTGTAATTGTTATTTGCCCTCTCTTTACTATAAGGCAATAGAACATATATTTTAAGTGAGTTAGGTCTAATCCAGATACGTTAAATTTCAAATAGCCGATAAAACATCGGAAATTTTATAAAGAGGATAAGCTCAAAAAAACTGAACATTATGAATGGAATTAAGTATAACAAATATAACATACTGAAAATTGAATACTAATTCAATTTGCTTCAAGTTCGCTATTTAATATTCCTTCTTGCTTTTTGTTTATGCTAAGCAATCAAGGCCAGTAAAGTAACAAATGCAATAAAGTGATCGTAGTGAAATATAAACAATTTAAAATCAAACGAATTTTGATTTTATCAGGTTTTTTTAGTTTAGAAACTTTACAGATTGTGTGTATTCTAAAACGGGTGTAACAATAGAACAATCTAGAAAACGGTTTAGCCAACGATTCAAATGTAAAGGCTATTTTTTAAATAGTTTTTTATAACTCAAGATCCCTTTTTTCCTAAATTATAAATCTCCATCGAAATTTTCATGATAAAATATGATTTAAGTAAAATTTCCAAGGGTATCTATTCCTATTTCTCTTCCACTATTCTCTAATATCCATCGATTATGGTGGTATTGTGCTTCGAAAGAAATATTTTCAATATATTCAGATCAAAGACACAATAGTCTATCAATAAATTGCAGAAATATTTTGAGAATGTATACGTGCAAAACCTATATCAGTCCATTTTTGTCAAGGAATGCAGCGACAATTTTGAAATATGACTTGTAATTTAACTTGATAATGTTTTTCTAAAACACTCTGGGATAGGGAAATAGAAGTTCTGTATATGTCGGGCTTTAATCTTTCTCTTAATAGTACTTTGAGTTTATTTCAACCTTTTTCCGACTTTTCTGGTTTTTAATTTCCCATTTTAGGAGAAACTTTGACAATCATAACCCTCTTACTGAAACTTACTTTGCATTGACAAAATGTTTCCTTTTGTTTCAGCTATTTAAGTAAACTCATATTCTGTCAAGAATCAAGATGTATTTTTATTTATCTCAAGAGCAATAGTTTTCATACTGAGTTTTGTCGACTGTTTTTCTTTGAGCCATAAACTCGGCAAAATATAATTTATATTTTTTTAGCTTTTTTTAACAAGCAAATTTTGGTTTATCATTTTATTTATTGTTGATGTATGTATATTAAAAAACTTTGCAGTTTTAAGGCAATGGTTTTTTTTCCTTGTTCATATAACCTGAAATTTTTATACTTGTGTTTTGATAATTAGAATTCTTCTACAATGCAACATTTGCAGCTAATGATTTCTTTCTTTTCGTTACATAACTTTATTTGATTATCAGAGGGGTTAAAGTAACGAGAAATCTTTCAATTATATTTCAAAGGGATTATCCTAGAAGGGCAACTTGAGATTCCCCTTATTCATTTTCCAAATGTAATAAATTTTATCAAAATGTATAAATTTTTAATGACGCCTCAAAGTTTTTTTTTGGATATCAGAGTATATTAGACGGAATTGGAATTCTAGCCGCTGACATTTTAAACGTGATTATAATAAGAAGCGTTTTGGGCTTTAACGGTATTCTTATCGTTTTATTCTCTATTTTAGATTAAAAGAAAGTAAAACACCCATGTTTAACCCTTTCGAATTTGATGATAAGTAATAAAGCATCAACATTATATACACGTATATCATACACTCATGTCATAATTTTGTACTATCATTTTAAGAAGGATTACTTTACAAACAACCTTGTGCTTTTAAACTCGATTTAATGTTAAACTTGTAAAAGGTATTGTATTCGGTGGGGTAGCGTGATTCTTCACCTTTTATTTAATTCCTAATTTACATAAAAGTGTACAGATATCTATTACATTCAGAAAAAACCTTACAAAAATGAAAAAAATAATAAGATTACAGCATAGGAACTGATCAAACATTCTTGCTCAATTTTTTATCAATTAATCAATTTTTTAAGCCACATAATCATTTTTCTTCTGTTTTGTATGTTTCTAATGAAGCGCTATTATTGTGCAAAAGAAAATGTTACCAACTTAGTATTCTATATATGTAATCAAAAAGGTTGTAAGTATCTAGAAACGCTTAATACTGAAAAATACACGAACGCTTGGCACACTAGCACGCTAATAAAAGATGGATAGTATCTGTGGGAACTTTAAAATTTTAAACTCATTTTTGTTTTTCCTCGACGAAGAAAACATTCTAGTTTCCTTAATATTTCTAAAAATATCATTATGATCTTAGATGTATACCATATTGCTTTCATCCATTAATAAAACCTTTGTAAGAAGTTTCAGCTACACCAATTCACTTTTACCAACATATGACTATTTCTCTTACACTTCAAAGTAAAGAACTCATAAATCAGCAAAACTCAGCATTTTAACTGGAAAGTAATGGCTTTAAAAAGATGACTTAATCCAAAAACATATATAAATAATGTGCCAACCGAAGCATTACTTTCGAAGTTTGTTTTGATCGAAAGGATGATGGCACAAAGACTTGTTTGCTTTTGCAGACGATACGGATGTCACACACGATTCCCCGGAAGACGACTACATTCGAAGAACTTCGCTTACGCCTACCACAAAATCGTCTGCATCCCTGGAGTATCTGACTCTCCACATGCTGAAAGACATTCAGGTATCTATTTCTGCTTTCGAAAAGTTCTTCTTCCAGAAATCATTCCATCGAATAAAAGAATTTTGTTCTTTCAGAAGAAGATGCGAATGACAGACCCCTGGGACACCCTGAGGCGAGGTAAGAATTTTGCTGCATCGTTGATGAAGAAAACCTTTTTTTTTTTTTCACTTCCTTTTTTGCGTCGAAAATTTTTACTCCAGTAAAGATAATTGCATTCCTTTTATGAGATTTAAAGTACAAAGCAGAAGCAAAAAATGAAATTTTGACATTTTTAATTTTACCCGCTTTAATTGAAAATGACATAATACAATTCAAGAAGAGCTGGGCTAATGGATTTGGGCAATGCAAGGGCTCAAGCAAGTTTTTTTTACTAAACATTTTTGATATAAATAATAAAAAAATATTTTTTAGACAAAAACAATTAAATTGTTTCCTCACTACAGTTAATAACAGAAAGAAAATTAAAAACGTTTGTTGGTATGCTGGCAATTAAAATATTCATTTCTCACTTTGAAATATCATTTTTTGCTCAAGATGTGCTGTGTGCTTATTATTGAAAAGGTAGTTTTAAAGTCTTTTTAGGAAGAATCACTATCTCTTCAAAAACACCGTCATTAATTTTTTTAAAATTTCAATTAAAGCCACAAGAGTAACTGCCTAGCAACGAAAAAAATATTGAAAGGAAGGAAATGTGTGCACTAAAGCAGAAATGTGTGTGTGTGTGTGTGTGTGTGTGTGTGTGTGTGTGTGTGTGTGTAATAAAGGAAGTGGGAAATGTGTATGCTCTAACAGCAAATACTGCAACCAATCTTTGTGACACTGGTAATGACAGCGAAAATGATTTCCAGAATAATAATTTTGCTTTTAACTCAAAACTTTTGTATTGGTTTGGGGAATAAGTTCGTAGCGTTTTTATCAAAGACTTTTTTTAATGAAAATTATTAGTAATAACAATCGATTAATCGATTATGTATTCACCGCTGTTGTTTACGACCTCCTCCCACCTCTCGACCGATTTGTCGATGCCGTTCCACCAAAAACCACCCGGTCTGCTTTTTAAGGCCCTCTTTATTGTCGAAGGTAACGCCCCTCATTTAGTTCAACAGGGAGCGAAAAAGATGGTAATCCGACAGTGCAAGATCGGGAGAATACGGGGGATGCTGAAAGACTTCCATTCAAGCTCATGGAGTGCGGCTTTGACGACTTGCGCAACATGGGGCCTGGCGTTATCGTGAAGGAGTATGGTTTGGCCTTGTCGAAGGGGTCTTTTCAGTTGCATAGCCCTTTTCATGCGGTATAGCTGGGCTATGTAGAGCCCCTTGGTGACTGTAACTTCCTTTCGAGCATTTCCCAGTATACCATGCCCTCCCAGTCTCCCTTCCCCAAACGCAGATCATGGTCTTCTTTGGATGAAGGTCAGGCTCGACCATTTCCATACTGCAGATTTGCTTATGACACCTTCTCCGTATTCGTTGCAAATTTCCCTTGCTGCTTAAGCAGCTTTTTGGACTGGATGAAAAGTGAAGAAGAGCAGGTGTCGAAAATGTTGATTTTTACCTCCTAGATATTCCATTTCTAAGCCTTAAAAGTAACTAAAAATTAAATAACTCAAAAAGACAATTAGCACAGTTTTGTAGAGCAGGAAGAGCTCTATCGAATGAATACTATACACTGTCTCAAGCAGCAAAAAAAATTGTTGGAAAACAACGTAAATATAAAAACGCTACGAACTAATTTCCCAACCCAATATAATTGTAATATATTATTGTATTCAAAATCTTTTCTATATTCTATATTGCATTATGAAGTTGTTAATATTTTTATAAAGATAAGAATACTTTTTGATGGATGTGATTTTTTTTATTCCATCAACTGTTAAAAATCCATCATCCAAAAACATCAGCATAGTTTCAAATTATCGATTCAAGTTTTGTTCATTCAAAATATATTATGCTTAAGAAGGAATTAAATGTTTGCAACTTCATTAAAAACTGGGAGTATTTAAGAAGTATTAGGAAAATTAAAAATGACTTTTGAACAAGAAATAATGTTAAATAATTAATTTTCTATTACTCAACAAAATAATTCAACATAGAATCGTAATTCAGATTCTTCTAAATATAAAAGGTATTTCTCGAAACAACTGAAATATTCACAATGTTGCTTACAACAAAATATTTTCTTTAATCATGTTCAACATAGCATGTTAAATATTACATGTACTATGCTGAGCAAGACTTCATCAAATCAAATGTTATATGTTCAAAACAGCATGTTAAAAAGTCATGTTACAACATAACATAAAATCATGTTAAATATGGTCTTTTAGAATTCGTATAGTACATCGAACTTGAGAAGATAAATTAAAAACAGCTAAGCAATTAAATTTACATTATCAGGCAAGCAATCTTTTGCTCAGTTTTGAATAGAAATTCAGAGGCATGTTGCTGATCAGACTGAATTCTTAGTTCAATTCGGAATACAAAATTATAATAAAAAGCCTTCTCATACTCAAAAAAAAATAATTAAATGACAATAAAGTCTTATTAGTTTTGTATCTAAGAATTCTCACTCGACGGATTATACTTAATTTAATTTTACATATCACATTTTACATGAAAATGAGATAGTATTGAGAAATCTGCTGGCACATGAGTCTTCCAGTCATATTTTCTAGATCATAGATTCCAGAGATACAGAAACATTTTAGTGCAATATTTTGAAAATATTTAGATAAAGTTCATACAAAAATGAAAAAAAATTCTTCAATTATGATGCTGTGCATGAAAAAATGTTGTCTGTATTATTATCGCTTATATCTTCGTTATAATACAAATAATATTGCTATGTTTTGAAATTAATATTCCTTATTGGCTTCTAAACTAATGAAGGCACGAAGGTAAATTGTAAAATTCTATTCTTCATTGTTTCCCTCGTGTAATCAGTGCAAGTTTTAAGAAAATGATTGATCTCTTGTATCAATCAAACTCTAAGTCCCTTATCTACTTGCACAGGTTCAGAAGACAGCTTTTCATACTATCTGACCGCACTTCCTATGTTCGTACATCCCATCATTTTATTTCGACTCCTCAAGCACAGGCTTCTCACGTCCCTGCGTCGCAATGCTGGAGAGAATCGAAGTCGAGCTTCATCTGCTGGCAATGAGGAATCCCTGAGACTCAGGAGACACAACGACTCATCTCCGAATCTACAGGTGGGCCGATCGGGGCTCACCTTTTTGACGCCTCTACAAATCCCCCCTTCCACGCAGAGCGAGTGTTCGGCAAGTCCTTCTCCATCTTTCAAGAGCAAGAAGACTTTCAGGTTCTGCAGCCTGAGGAGAAAGAAGTCCGTGAATGAGGGTGCTTTCAACTCTTCGCATAGTGATACCAGTGAGGCTGACATAGTGGCTTTTCAAAGGGAGCTCCAGAATCTGCCAACTTACCATAGTAAGAAGGTATGATTAGAATTCTTTGAATTTATTACGGAATCCATGTTTCATAGGACTATTTGGTTTAACCATTGCTATTAAATAAAAAGATTCAGTTGCTGACTGATTTGATTATCTTTTCTTGGCATAAGGGCCAGCACTGGCCAAATTGATTCTTGTACCATAAAAATATAATTATTTGGTCAATCTAACTAATAAGCAACTAATTCTTTTGATGCTAACTTTACCATATTTTTAAATATGGCATGGTTAAATCACTTAGCAACAGTTATTACATCAAAATCAATTAGCTGTTAACGATTTTTAAATCAAAATCAATTGTTTGCTAACAATTTTTAAGTCACAATTAATTTATTGTAACTGCATATTAGTTGGCAATTGATTAAATCAATAAGCTGATTTTTAATTATCAAAAATTGAAACTTTTTTTTTTTTAGTTAATGTTGTTTGATCGAAAAAGAAGGAAGAGCATCAGATAATGTATAAAATTATTGTAGAAGAACGCATTTGTCTTACTCTAGTTTCAATAAAAATTAGATAACATCTTCATTCTCGCTCTATCTTTACATAAAAACTGAAATAGAACTGAAAAAAAAATATTTGCAGATTATTCTAAAAAATCAGCAGTTATACTCCTCGTCCTAATTGCGACATACTAAAAAATATTTCTTGTTAAAATATCTTTTGTTGAAAATTCGAAATAAGCTATTTAAATAAAGTTCTACATAGTTATTTTCAACTTCAACATGCATTCTCGAATTCCTCAGAAACTTCTGAAACCGCAATTATGCTTGTAGATGAGCGTACGAAATGCAACTAACATAAATTATCAGCCCACAGGAAAGCGTAAAATAACTAGCTGAAATTAACCACCAGTTTAAGCTGTCACGCTTCGGTCTAAATTAAAATTTACCGAACAAATTCTAGCTTGCTAACTTCTAATACTATTTACGGATTTCAGGGAATAGGGGAAAATTTCTTTCTAGAGACGAATCCCTAACTTTGAGAAATTAATGATTAAAATAGTAATGCTAAAAATAAATAATTACCATGATGTTAAGTGTAGATGTTTGCTAATTAAAAATTAAAATGGAATTTTAATTAAAAATACAGAGAAACCTCGATTAAAGAACATAACTATTTCCCAAATTTTAGTGATTATATAAAAGGCCCATTAAAGTGAAACAATATGATTTATGCCATAAGAATCCTTATAAAATAGGACAAATCATTCTATTTCAAAAAAAATCATCAAATAAATTAATAATAATGAAATTTATTATTTACAATTCATGATTTTTTACAAGAAAATTACCTAAATACATCTGTCTTTGGTTACACTTCAAATCTGATAAAATTGAGACGCAGCTTTATTCTTAATTGAATAAGTAGCGCATGTAGCTACTGCCTTATTAAGATGATGCTTCTCAAAACACGATGCCCAATCTTTCAATATCTCTTTTATTTCTTTGGAAAGTTTTTGCAATGATTGAATCTATTTCCACCTCTCCTTATCCTATTTCCTCTGCAGCTATTTGCTTCGGTACATAAAGTGTAGTTCTATAAGTTTTCCAGTAGTTCTAGCTGTGTTTTTCCACCAGTTCATTTATGCAATATTGTCTACCTCTAGCCTCTTAATCTTGACCAGAGATACAATGTTATCGACTTCACAAATACTTTCTCAAACCCTTTGGAATTGCGTACGATAACGCTATCCAGACAAAGCTTCTTCCACGTAGAAATAAGGATTCTCTTCAACATAAACATATCTCTTTTATCAGCGCAACCTCTATACCAGAGATATAGACCAATTCCATTCTTTCCAATGTCGCCTTTTTCCTCCTTGTGTGGAACATGGCTCGTTGTTAAATGGAGTGTCTCTTCTTTTTTTCACATTTTGTGTTTTACATTATGAGAGATGCTCTTTAAGTAAAGTTTGATTGCATAGGTAAAATTTTTGAGATCATTTGAAACGAAAGTTTATTTTTTAGAGTACGTTTATCGCAAACCTCTGATTTTTTCAAAACTACAACATCTACTAATTTAAAAAAATTATTTTAAAGAACTTTTTCTCTTTTTGTTGTCTCCTCATTTCAAGTTTGTTCGCTTCATTACATCAGTCAACTATGGTTCTCGATCTCTCAGATCTTGTTTGCTTTATAGTTAAAGAAAATTCTTGTCAACCATATGGATAATTTTGAATTTCCTAATTAAAATGTAACTGTATAAATAAATTAAAAGAATTATTCATAACATACAAATAAGGTGCTACATGGTGAAAGATTTAACTACCATTTTCAATAACATGCTCTTTTAATATTATGAAGCCACTAATAAAATCTTCATTTATTAACAAAGAACTATATTACCTACCTGTAAAATACTTGAACTTTGAATTGCTAGAAGTGGATAAACTTTATGGCGTACTGATTCGCAATGGTTTTTTTCAATCATATTTATTGTTGACAGTATTTGCCTTGTTTATAAATGGTCAATTTATACTAAATTATATTTTTTTTGGTATGTATCATTTTATTTGTACAAAGAAACAATTATTTCGAAAAATACTGTAGTTAATCTTTTGAATTTGACAAGAACTGCTGAAGAGAAATTAAAAAAGCAACAGTTCTCTGGTCAAAAGAATTTTAGCTTTATGAAGAATTTTGTTATTGTAAAGAATAATTTTTTGATAAACTGTCTTCTTTTCTAGTAAAGGTTGTAAAGATAATTTTCGTTACCTATAAAACTTTTTTGCAAATGCCTAACTTTTAACCACCAAATTCAAATTTCCTCTTATCATTATAAATGTTTCTTATGGTTTTGTAAAGCAAAGTTTTCGTGTTCTCTCAGAACAGCGGTTCTCAACCTGTGGGAGCACCCCCCGAGGAGGGAACGAACACACTAAAGAGGGGTGCGAGCAAATCAAAAAGTAAATATTTAAAAAATTGATTAACTGACTAAAAGGAAAGAACCATACACATAGAAAAAAACATTTCGACATATTTAATAACTTATTAAAGTAAAACAATTTACTAAAGTGAAAAATGGGCCTCAAATACTGGAAGATTGAGAGACACTGTCTCGGAGAATAAACAAGTGATATTTACTACCTGCCAAACTTGAAAATTATTATTATTTAGTTTCCATTCCATTAAGCAGCATGTAAGAATTCTTCACAATAGCATGTGCTTTTTTAACCTTACAAAGTTTAAAAGAAGAAAATGTTCTTCCAAAATTATAAATTGAAAATATAATTTTAAAAAAAACTTTTATTTTACAATATTATATAAATTCCTAATGTATATTTAATATTACTTTCTAATTATAAAATAATTAATTAGAAAGCAAATTAAATACATAAATCTAAATACTTTATAGCAAAGCCACAAATGAAGTGACCTTCAGACCGCCAGATGAGAAATATGACAAACAATTCATTTAACATCTCTATGAATACAAGACAGTTCCCAGAATTAAAATTTGAAACTGTAGCAAATAAATCGCTCGTCATTGTCTTCTCGAGCCAGCACCTTTGTAGTATAAAGTTTCAAATAATGCAGCGCGTTCGAAGCCAGAAGTGGACTTCCTTTGGCGTTTCTATTAATAACGGGGAGTTAAGAGCAGCAGAAACAAAGGGTTCTGGTAATAAATCAGATTAATTATTTTTAAAAACATCACGTGCTTTGAAGACATACTTGTCTGGGAATTCCTTCTGTTCGTCGCAAAAGATCTGTGAACATGCAAGAGTTAAAAAGAATGTCGAGTTAAACAACTGTTTCTTCATTAATCTAAAAAAAAATCAAAAATTGCTTCAACTAAATGAAACTTCCCATTTGTTGCAATTCAGTGTTATAAGGCTTAAGTCTGCTTACAGACGTCGTGATTTAAGATCACTAGCTGTGGTAATCTGAGATCTGTTTTTTTTTTTTCCTTTCTTTGCATTTTTGTTGTTATTTAACGAAATTTTTACAACTGTTAAATGAATTAAGTGATCAGATGTCTTTGTATAGGATATTCTCTATCGCCTTTGAAATTTTTTATAGGCTCCAGGCAGATTTTAAATATATCTTCCTTCCAGGCAGATTTTAAATTTATCTTCCAGGCAGATTTTAAATATGTATATATATAATACTAAACTTTCATAGTTAAAACTATGAGAGTTTTATAAGATCTTCCATAATATAATCAAGTTTAAACCATGTTGTAAATGAAAAAGAAACTTTTTTATTTTTATTTTATCATATTAATAGTTTGGATAACATAATTAGATTGACTAGAAGAACAATATATGTTCACTTCAATCAAAATTACGATTGAATCTTGATTAGTGAAGTGATTTAAAATTCATTTTTTCTTTCCTGGTGAAATAATAAATCGTTAATGGAAAAAATCCTGTATTAACAATAAAGTCGATACATGCAACACATGAAACAAATTGAGTGAAGATATATACTCCTTATATAAATGAATACTATATAAAACACACAATGTAGTTGTACCTGTTATATAGACTTTATGGGTAGTCAAATCCGAATTTGCAGCTTTTGGCTGTTATTATACTAAAGAGAAAAAGGATATTCAAACAAAAAAATAAACTAAAAGTTTGATACTGAACGATTTTAATTATTAACTAGCTATTTAAAACACAGAATAGTCAAATTCCTAGAAGATATATTAACCCTACATCAAGCTGTGTATTTTTAGGTACAGAGTTCTACATGTTTACTGAAAAAATTCTACATTTTTCTTGAAAAAAAAAAGAAATCTGAGAATAACTTTAATAACATTAACTACACAATCAGTTAAAAAAAATACTTCTCGAAGTTTGATTAGACATTGATAACATTAATGAAATTTGTTTTATCTAATTTATTTTGATACAATGAAAATCACAAAACAAGTCATAGCGTATAAACTAAAATTAATTTACGCCCTATAACAAAAAATACAATTTTAACATGAAAAATTAAAAAAAAAACAAATCGTAATGTGTGAATTAAAATAAGATTTTCAAGCAAAACATAAAAAAGTAATTGATACAAACATTTAGATAGCCATTTAAACGTTATTAGAAGCAGTTGAAGTTTAGATCAGAAATGACGAAAGTCATTTTACATTAATCAAGCGGGCCTGAATTGACTCCTTTGTGTAAGTAAGAAATCCTTACTGTTGGGATAAAATCTAAAACTATGATGATATCATTAGCTGTAATTTCGAAACTGAAAGGAAAATGAATTCATTATTCTAATAACTAATAGAACATTAATGTAGACTAAACCTTTTAAACAATAAAAGAAAATTTTAGATTTCATGCAATACAACCCAATAAAATCTTTAAATTTCAAAAGATTTTTATTGATTAATTAAAAAGTTTAATTATCTAACTCAAGATATTTTCAGAATTCCAAAAAATGATGCCAAGAATAAATTAGAAATCAAATTATTAGATTTCAATTTATTTTATATTTATTTCATCGAAAGAATTTGAAGAATAGATAATTAATTCTGATTGCAGAGATTTCTGGAGCTTTCTTCTTCATATTTACACATTATCAGTGATAATTTCTAAAATTTATGTTGGCAACGATGGTGATTTTCACTTTGATTTGATTCACTGCTCTTGAAGATCAGTTGTTATGATTTCGATTTCAGTTCAATTCTGAATATTTAATCATGAATCATTTTTTATTAAATTTTAATTTCAAATTCATCATAAGATGATTTAAATTATTTACTTTCAATCAAATTCAGATTTTATATTATTTTTCTCTATTTTATAAGATTTTACGATATTTTCCAATTTTTATTACAGAAATTATTATTGGTAATGAGAGTAAACTGATTCTATCGCACTGTTAAATATTAAAAACAGCAGTAAAAGATATGATAGACTAATTTAGAAATGTTGTCATTGCTTTAATATTCTCTTGCAATCATCTAGCTCAGGGATGGGCAAACTTTTTCGATCGCGGGCCAAAAATCGAAAAAATAAAGTTTGGCGGGCCAAGATGAATTTTTCTAAAATTTTAAAAATAATATACAAATATTACAATTTAATATATTAATGAGATGAATGAAATTGCGATTTCATTTTTAAAAGTTCCTTATATTGAGATTCGAAGTGAGATGTACTGATTCTAAGGAACCAGGCTAAATGCTCATCTGTCAGTCTACTTCTGAAATAATTCTTTCTAAGGTTCATAGTTGAAACTCTTATTCACATATATAAGATGAAGCAAACGCAGCACTGATTTTCTGATAATGAGATATTAAATTTGGGAAACTTATTTTCGGTAATGATTTTTAAAACTCTAACTTTGGCATATTTAGAAACAATTGCTTGAGATGATTGTTAGATTGCAACTCAATTAATTCAAGCTGCAAATCTGACCTCACTGCTTCACAATTTACTTTGAATGGCATGGTAAAAATATCCAACTCTGCTTGAATGACACTGAAATCTTGAAATCTGCGTTCAAACCAACTATTACCAGCTCTTTGAAAAAAAGGAAGAAAAAATATAATATTTAAACAAAGTAGAAAAGGAGATGGATATATAATATATGAATATTTCTTTTAATTTGCCTCTGACCGGCAAATTAAAATTCTATCCGCGGGCCGGATAGAATCTTCCGGTGGGCCGGAGTTAGCCCGCGGGCCGTAGTTTCCCCATCCCTGATCTAGCTTAAACAAAAGTTTCTAAAATTTTTGGCATCATAAAAGTGTCTAATGTAACATAATGTATCTATTGTAACATAATGTATCTAATGTAATTGTACATGGCACCGGTGCACTTGTACACAAAATACACTGTTTGCAAATTTCCTGTATCACCTGGCAGGATTTCATCTGATTTTAGCACATTCATAAAATGTTGAGCTCACTTATGACTTGGGTATTCTAAAACATTTACTATGATTCAAAAGTATCTTGATATTAATGTAATTTTAAGTATTTAATTTTATTCGCTTAGTATCTTTTTTATACTGAATAGTTTGGAAGCATTGATTTCGATGCAATAAATAATGCTTGCAAAAAGAAAACAACATTGAGTTAAACGCAGTCATAATTCTTCTCAAACATCGAAACAGCAGAAATAGATGTGTTATAAAATATTCTATAAGAAGCAATACTTTCTCTGAACCAACATTATGAAGAATTAAACCCAATATTCTCATCAGTGCTCAAGAAAGGATGAAGTCTTTCTTTCAAACCTGAGATATGTTTAGAAACTCTAAAAAATTCTCATGGCACAAAACTTTATAAAGATTCTTTAATACTTTGTACATCTCTAAAATCAGCTAGAAATCGTCAGTTTCACATGTAATTTCTCAATTAGACGAAAGGCCCAGCAATACCGTTACAAAATTGTTGTGTCGTACAATATTTTGGAATATCGATCAACATCGTACAGATAATATATTGTGTAATATCTTATGCTAATAGGAATTTTTCAGTTCTTTTTGTTCTGGAACAAGGATACTTAATAAACCTTTAAAAATATCAATATGAACATATAATAAGAGGAAGCACCTTTTTTACATATTGACATTATAATAGTTTCTAATTTGAAATAAATTTGCAATATCTGACCCAATTCTGCTAAACAATCTACCTAAATGCTTAACTTTCTACGCCATTATTTTCAAAATTTATAACA
Organism: Argiope trifasciata; assembly: GCA_026543055.1. Taxonomy (NCBI): domain Eukaryota; kingdom Metazoa; phylum Arthropoda; class Arachnida; order Araneae; family Araneidae; genus Argiope; species Argiope trifasciata. Next base: position 1,068,254 of record JAPMOQ010025180.1, on the reverse strand, counting down.
TTTTAGATAGACATTTGAATCTGTGATAAGAAAAGCGACCAGACACCAGCAACTCGCACTATCACTCTTTTCAAAATCTTGGCGTTGTTTCCAAAGACGGATATGTTCCTTTCTATGATCTACGATAAATGTGGTGTTTCAAATATGTCGCCTCTGGGATTAGCTATTTTGGCAGGAATATTATTTGTACTTAATTGCTCTTAAATCATTACGATATAGATTCATGTCCATAATTTTAGTCAAATTTTCAGACATTAAAGCTAAGCTATTTGAACTGTTTCACATATGTTTCTTTCGTTGCATACATAAACAAATTTTAACTAAACGCGGCTTTATAATGCACTAGAGTTATTAAAAGTATAAATGACTGGTACATATATCTTCTAACTTCCACGATACTGAAATTTCAATTTTCCATTTGTATTGCAAACTGCCCAGATATGATACAGAATTTAACTTGCAAAGTGCAAGAAAATCAAAAGATTAAATATTTTATGAAATAATGAAAACGATTTGAATGTCAATGCGATGATATAACTTGTTAGAAATTAAACAAAAAAAATAGGATTTTTTTAAGCTGCCAAAATTTACAAAAAATTTGTATTTAGTGTTATTAAAAAGACAATTTTTTGAATTTTAAGATGATTTGAAAATCTTACTGTGTTGTATTATTACCGAAAGTTATAGTAGAAAATTTCGCTTACTTTTTTATAATTTAAAATTTCAAAAAGAATTAATCTAAAATGCACATTTCCACTTTCAAAACTACTTATGTGCCATGTTTGGCAGTATCTTCACACGAAAATTCAGCTTTTTTATTAGGAGAAACAGACAGAGAACGCATTAAAATGTTTTCTACTTTCTAAAAATTACAAATGTAGTCATACTGAGAATGTACATAAATACATAAAAATTATTAATTTCCTTAAATGTATTCACTAATGTATCATTTCAGTATTCAATTTGCTTTCTGCTTATATATACCTCTTTTTTCTTAATTCGCCGAATTATATTAACATTCATACTTTCTAATGCTGCATCTAAACTTTGTTATTAGTAAACACACGAATGAATGTTCCTTAGAAGTTTTCAGTATAAATAGTAAAATATTAATTGATTCTTTAAGTTTGTCACCATGATGCTCAAATGGAGGTGGAGCATGTCTTACAATGAAACATATAATTTTACACAAACTAAAAATGAAAACATAAAAATGAAAATATTAAAAAAATGAGCAAACAGCTCTGTAGGTACTTTAATAGTCAGGTAAAAAGTTAATAGTTCGAACTCTGAATTAACTTGAAAAGGATACATCTTGCACAATGTATCCTTCTAATGTCTGCTAAATCTAAAAAAATAAAAAACGATGTGCAAGAGCAGTATCTGTCATAATAATAACCATTATTTTTCACACATCATCATTTTTGGGATTGAGATTAAATGATCGATTTCATTTTAATTCCCAAAGTAAATATTAAATATTAACAAACTAGACTTTTGAACTATATCTGAGTATCACGCTCAGATTTAGTTCAAAAATCTAACTCTTTCATAGTTATCAAACTTATATATATTTATATATATATATATATATATATATATATTCCTTTTGTTGTAGCAATCAGAATGTTTACTGCGTCCTCGCTCCTGCTCTGTGCCCCGCGTCACCTTGGACAGTTCTCCCATCACCCGCAGTGCCACAACAGAAGGCAGTTACACATTGGGGGACTGGGCTTGCTCGGAACTGAGCACTAGGGCCCAAATGCCTTCCGAAGAAAGGGCCCTTTTTCGCCTGCTCCTAGAGTGGGGCCAAATGAGCCCAGATGACCTCTTGCTCGATAACAGAAAAGAAGTTGAAGAATTTCTAGATGCTGTGGGTAACATAGGAGAACAGTACAGAAGGTGGATCAATGATATTCGCAATGCTTTTCGAATGCAGGTGGGTTTGATTTATTTTCTACGATCTGAAATAATTTTGTTAATTTGCAACTTAGAATTATTGAATAATCTATTTAAGGTACAATCATGCTAATGCCATCAAATATTTCTGAAAAAAAATCATTTTAAATATATAATGTGAGTCATAGTTCATGAAATTAAATCTTAACGGTTATGAAAACCATTTATTTAAACATTGAAATTAAACCATTTTTCCATTTAAGCTTAAATTTATAAAACCATATCCAGTTTTATTAGAAATATATAAGACATATTTTCTATACGTAAATAAAGAGCAAAATGACGCTATTCAAATTCTTTAAAATACTAAAAAATTTCACCTCATTTGGACTATTGTGCAAACTCCAGTGGAATGATATTCTGTTTAATCTAAATGTTGCTATTTAAGTGGCGAATAAGGGTGATCCGGAAATCTGACTTTCAATAACAAAATTTAAAAACCAATAATAAATCAATGAGAAAAAATTAAAAAGATATCATTTTGAAAGGATAGAAATAAAGCTGATTCTTTTTCTTACTTTTGTCACGCAATTAGAATACATTGTTAACAAAGCATACAGAGCAAATCATCTGATTATACTGAATATTATAGAAAGCACTTGAAAAGTATTTCTTTTAAAAACGGCTGATAAATGTTCAATATGACGTCCTTCGTTCAAAAATACTAAGGTAAGAAATCATACTTTTGACTACATAAATCATTATTTTTGGTGCTCAAGTTTTGTAACAGCACAATAAATCATTTTTAATTATGCAAATTGTTGTTTTTCATGTAAAAGCTGTGCCCCTGAATGATAAATGGTTATCATTTATTTGGTAGATGTTTCATGTTAAATGCTGTATCATTCTACTCTCCTGGAGAACATCTAATGGTTTATTTTTATAGTTATGAAATCGTTGAACTCTAGTTCAATTACAAAAAAAAAAAAATCTGACTCTGTTGACATAATTTCTGAGAATATGGCATTTCTCTATCTTAATTCACAGACGAATATTGGTTTTTAAATTTTCTTCGGACATTTGAATCATCTTGCACAATAAGATATTCCAGACGAATTTTAAAATTATAACAAGGTTTAATTTACTAAATCATGTCTCAAATGGCAGGTTTTGACATCGAATGTTGTGATGTATATTGTCATTGTTGTTAGAAGCAACTGTTAGCAATCTGAGAAACAACTAATTTAATTATGGCATGCTTTCTTTTAAAATTCTTATTAATAAACCTAATTCGTCGAAATGCAATAAGTAATCCAAGATGTCAGTAAAAACAGTTTATTAATTAGAATAATGTCCTTTTGAAGCCTCACTTATGTTATTATAGAATTGACCACGTCATTTTGAACCACATAGATAGATGACGGTGATATCTGAGCTAGTACCTAATTTCCAAATCTCTTGGTAATGAATATAATTCCAAAATACTGTTACTAATAATTTATCCTAAAACATTTAACTCCAGGATTTGAACCTTCAAAACTCAAGATCAAGAGACGGTGTAAACAAACAACAGCATTTGAAAATGGGAAGGAAAATTAATATGCTAAGGTCAACCGATCTGATAAGGTAGTTTAGGCACACCGCAAACAAAATAGAACTCCAATTTCAAAAGAGGTTGAAGTGTTCTAAATGAATCATAAATCCAATTTGAAATAGAATGTTTGCTAAAAAAGAGAAACGTTAGATTATTGCATAAAAACTTATTTTATCTGCAGTGTATTTATTTTTGTTTGGTCACCACCTAAGATGAAGTTTCTTAATCGTTTTAAGTTGCAACAAACACATTAAGAGATCTATTCAAACAATTTATGCTTCAAATTTTTATTGATCAATGATTATTACTAAGATAAAAAGCCTCAAACTCAGTTAAATATTTCTATTAAATATCTAACATTCTGCGATAAAAACATATTAAAAAATCTTTCAATAAAAAAGTCTTTGAACATTATAATAGCATGCATTAACTTACATTACCAGCTATCTTTAGCACAATCTGAAGGAATGTGAAAAACATTAGGATTAGAATTCGAGTAATCTACCATAAAAGGACCTCAGTAATTTAAGAAATGATGGCAAATGTTATGAACCTCTTATGCAATAACCAGCACTTAAGAATTTCAACTTGTTTATTTTATCCATTAATGTAGAGGCATGATTGGGTACTTGTACCTTTACCTTCAATCTTAAGAAATAAGTCAATTTTTTAGAAAAAAATGTATTTCAAACTTGTGAAGTAATTTTATATATATATAATTTTTTTTTCTTTTCGTTTAAAAGGAAAATGACTCGGACACTGAAGAAAAGCAAGCCGAAGCCATACGCCGAGAATATGAGACGGTAAGTGTTAAGAAAATACCAATAAAAAACAGCCAAAAGAAATCAATTTTTCTCATCTGTTTATTTATTTTATTCATCCTCTAACATCGTGTGACTACTTTATCAGAGATCAATGCAAGATTAAGACGCCAAAAAGGAATTATTTTTTTTGGCACTGGAAAATATTCCTCTTTCGCTGATGGAGACGATCGACTCTGTCCCTCCTCAACATTCTTTGGCGAGAGATTTGTTGATAAACAAAAATTTACAAAAATGAAAAGAAAAGGAACTTGACAAAGAGAGTTGAGAACAAGAAGCAAAGGAAAGAAACACTCGAAAATAATGGAACCTCATTTCCCAATAGAATAAGGATAGAATGAATCCATTTGAGCGTTTGGTTTCTTTTCATATCGTCCTTACGCTTTACCCGCTTCGAATTACAAAAGAATCATTCTTTTGAGGCAGCTAGTTCCATTTCTTTCGAGCGAACGCTCGGAAGAGGAAGGGGAGTAGGAGAACTGGGAGCTTTGATTGGTCGACACGGATCTATTGCAAAGCGACAGGGGTAATCATAGCGAAGGCGCCAAAACTTCATCATCACATTGGCGGGGTTTAGTTCGAAGCCGCCAGTTCGATGAGTAGAGACCGGAGAACGTTTTTCACAAGTTCCGATCTTCCTTCTACTCTATGGTAAGTCCGACCTACCTCCATTTCTAAACGATAATTTGTGAGGGTGGTGGGATGGAAGGGAGGAATGAGATACGTAACTAGAAAAACTAGTATTGCGACAACGACTGCTGCCTGAACTTTCGGATAACCTACTTAATTCATTCGTTTTATTACTTCTTTTTTTTATGCATTTATAGTTTTTAGCACGAGAGCGTTCAGAAACATTTTTTTAAAATTTATTAGTTTATTGTCATTTTTTTTGATTAATTGCTCTATTATAAATATATCATGGGTTTTCTTTCCACAGTTATTTGTTGCTACTTGTTTACATATATATATATATATATATATATATTAATTTTTAAAAAAATTCTTGCGTTCCCTTTCCCTAATTTTTTGGAGGGGAGGTGAGGAGGATATCAGTAAAAAATTCTATCCGAATTTTGTTTGCAGTGAATGTTTTTAGTTTATGTTTTGTATCCGGTGAATGTTTTTACGAGCTTTCAAAATACATTTTTAAATGAATGATTGTGAACAGTTCTTCTTTGTTTGGCTTTTTCTTTTCTTTTGAGAGAATTTCGTTTAAAGGCATGCAAATAAATAGGGTTTTTTTTTTGTTTTTTTTTTTTTTTTTGCACCAGTTCTCTTCCATGGAAATATTTTGTTATATTAACAACTTTGTGTGCTTGTAACATTGATTAATTTTCCAATTTCATGATTTGTTGTCGTTCTCCTTTTTATGCCTATTTTTTCATTTTCATTTTTTATGTTATTTATTATTTATATAGCAGTGCGGAAATATGAAGTAAAACCTTGTTTTCATTAAAACATTCATTTTTAATAATTGTTGGGTATATTTAAAAAAAGAAACAAATCTATATAATAGCGAGGAAACAATATGAGTCTAAAAAATGTGCGTTGCATAGTTTCTAAATTTTAATTTGCTTTTTTAATAGATGTAAAATATCTACTATTCATTTATTGAAAACTAGCCGCCTTTGGCGACCAGCTGGTTCGCCATGAGTAATGCGTTCTACAATTTTCAATTAAATCACATATTCATTAGCCAAAATTTAAGAAATAGTTAAAGTTAAAAGATTCAGTTATTAGAAGTTAAAGAGTCGGTAACTTTATTCGAAAAAACTTTTCGAGTTTAATGCTCTAACAATTTATCGATTATGCTTCCAAAATATTAAAAATGTTTTTTCGGTGATGTTACCAAAATGTTAAATATGTTTTTTAAAGAAAGCGAAAAAGGGGAAAAATTATTGTATTAATGATACAGATATTACAAACGATTATAGAAATATGCCATTAAGTCGGGATTTTAATGCATATCCTGTCTAAATTCAACCAGGTTTACTGTAAATAAAGATAATTTATGGAATTAATGATATAGATATTGCAAACGATCATAGAATCCATTGCCTTGCATTTATTTTTTTAGAAGATATCTCATTTTATATTTATGTTATTTTATCCAGTCACATGCTGAAAGTTGTATTTCTTTAGATTTGATTTGCGATTATAGTTTTTTTTTTATTTGAACTTCCGGCAAAAAATTCTTTGCATTTTCTTTTTTTTAAAAAGAAAAAACATATTTCATATTCATTTCCTTTCACGCAGACACGTGCTGAAAATTGCATTTTTAAATGTTTAATTTGCAATAATTATTTATTTTTTTAATTTGAGTTTTTATCTATCTGATGGCAACCTATTGATAAAAGATAATTTTTCCCCTTCCACTCGTAACGTGCTCCTGCAGATTAAATTTTATAGTTTTGTCCGAAATATATTGTTGAAAAATATAGTTGAAATGCTTCTTTAAAAATTCATTACAAATAGAAGCTTAAGTTAAATGTTAAAATACTGATACTATTAGAAGGCTAATTTTTTTATCTTTAAATTGATGTTAAAATCATGTTTATCCGATAATATTTTCGGAAGTTATAGCGGAAAAACGTCGAAATTTCGCTTAAATTTTAATTAATTCTAATTCTAATTAAAAATTCGAAAAAAGGGCTCCGAGGTGCACATTCCCGACCTCCAAGGTATACAAGTACCAAATTTGGTAGCTGTAGGTCCAACGGTCTGGCCTGTAGAGCGCCAACACACACACACACGCACGCACACACACACACACACACACGCACACACACACGCACACACACACACACGCACACACACACGCACGCACACACACACACACGCACACACACACACACGCACACACACACACACACACACACACACACACA